>JAOEGS010011221.1:36887-48715 GCA_025447755.1 Corythornis vintsioides | reverse complement strand
ATGTCTCCAGAGCAGGAGACTCCACAACCCCCCTGGGCAGCCCCTGCCAGGCTCTGGCACCCTCACTGGGAACAAGTGTACTTTGGCTCTGTGAAGGTGTCTTCAGAAGAAGCCTAAGAAGGAACTGGACAAACAATCCCAGAAATACAGCTAGTCTCTGTGTTATAAATTTGAAAATAATGAACATTTCTTAAGATCACTCATTTCTTACAAGTTTAAAATGGCAGAGAAAAAAATCTTTAAGTATTAAATACTGCCTTAAACTAGGAAGCATTAATAAAATCATACTAACCAGTCTCAAGTGTTTTACTCTAAATCAGGTTGTTTACAGATGGCAAATAGAACCAGAAGGTTCTGTTTGCCAGATGGACCTTCCAAGGTTCATTCATCATCAGTTAATAACATATTTTTTCATGGTTATTAACCAAAGCTCAAAAATTACAAATCATAGGAATTTCCTGTTAACACTGGAATGTTATTTACTATACCTCATAAATATTCATTGAAGGCTTTAAAGAGATCTTGATTATTATTTTTATTGGGTATTAAAGCATATAATTTATTTTTAAAAAACCAACCAAACAAAAACCACAACACAAAGCACATTTAAACTTTTCTGTACAATTGATCAGCATAAAAACTTAAAATTTCATTAAATGGCTTTTGTTGGTGTGTTGTAATGTATCTATGGAAGCTACAGCAGTAGTAATTAAAAATATTAGTGCATAGGTGAATGATCAGACAAGAAACATCTCATTTTTATCCACTTTATCATCTTTACTTACTGCTATTATCATTAGGCATTATTTGCATGCTAGAAGTGCATGTGGAGATTTAAAAACAAATACCTTGGCAAGGTGCATGACACAATAAACTTACAGTCTAATTAGGAAAATAACAGAATATCTAATTAAGACAACAGAAGGGGCAGAAGTAGTTCTCAATCACAATTGAAAGCTGGTCAGTGAAAGTGAGTTTTAAAGGAAGATTTGAAGGAAAAAGGATTCATTTGAAACAAAAGAGGAGATAAAGTTGCTGACAAGATTGAAACAGATAATTATCTACTCTTCCATATGCAAAATAAATTCTGACATAAAGAAAAGTAACATAACATTGGCTACCAAGCCTTCTTAGGCTTCATGATTTCTTGGCACACAAATTTCTCAGAGAAAGGCAGGTCTTTTTGATAAATTTCATGTCTTACTTTCTGGACCCTGATATTTATGTGTTCTCTTTTTTTTTTATGAAGGAGATTTAGGGATGAAATAGATTTATGCTCCTAACACATTTGTATTTGGTGGAATCAGGCCATTTTTGTGATTCCTTCCTCTATTTCTGGATTTTTATACAGTGCATGTTGGAAGGGCCATTTTGCCTCTGAGGGATGACAGGGGAAAGGAAGTCAAAATTAAAGAACTCATGGATAAAGCCAGGCATCAACATTCCTGGTGCATAATGAATACAAAGGTTACAGTAATTAAAAAAAAAATAAATGTAAAACTGTAATAAATCTGAAAGGAAAACCAAAACTTGTTTTCCATTAATACCTAGAATTAGCTTTTTCCATTAAAAAAAAAAATTGTATCACTTTCAAGCACTTCAGACCATCATCTAACACAGCAAAGAAAAACAAATTAACTTGATACACCCAGTGTCAGTTTTTCTGTACAGAAACTGAGTTGTTGATTTCCACAGCTGTCATCATGAGGATGAGAGTTTGAATGAACCACCAAAAAATGATGATTTCTACCCTCTGTTTTTCAGGCTTTCTACTGCTTCTTTGTATTTTGTCATAACAGGGGGGGATTTATTTTTTTTAATGAATACATACGTAAGAATATGAGTTTCAGTGAATAACACATGTAAGTTTTACCTCTCTTCTTGAAAGCCAGCAAACAGGATTTTCCCAACCAACATGAGCAGCAAGATGTGCAAAATCCTAAGTGAGCCATAACTGTTTGGTACTAGACATACTAGCTACTTGTGACATTTTAAAGGTCTTTTCCAACCCAAAGCAAGCCAGGATTCTATGAATTATTTTTTTTTTATTAGAACATCCTCAATGACACCTTCTCCCATTGTGTTTATACCAACACTAAGTAACATACCAGTGGTAATTACAATGCTACTCAGTGTTTCTGCTGCAGAGCCCTAGAATGAGCTTTTAGCTCTAAAAGCTCTGAATGTGACATCTGACAAGGAAGGCTTAGGTACTTGATTATTTCTGGCAGTCATGTGCTAAAATTTAAGTTTATATACTGTACATTACCAAAGGAAGCTGAAGGAACTCAGGCTACTACAGATATCTGCACAGAGGGATACAGAGGGTTACACATCATTTTAATCTAGTTGTAACACCTTCTCAAAGAGGTTTGCAAAACCACAAATTAGCTCAGAGATGAAAAGGGAACATTAGTCAGGTAAGAAACTAATTCAGACCATAAAGTTGGTATTTTCTCTCTAACAGATGTGGATGTGTTAGGGAAAGACTGGCAAAAACAGCTGCACAGAATGATCTTTCCTCTGATATATTTTCCATGTTCCAGAAGCTTGTGGTTTGGTAACTTCCTATATCATAGGTGACACTCATGATACAGCAACCAGACTACTGAATGCTCAAAACTAATAAATTGCTTAATTAAAAAAAAAATTAAAAAGAGTAATAATCAAGAGTGAACATAGGTAGACAAGATGTGGCCACACCACTCAGAGGGCAAGAGAAAAACTTCAGACATACTCTGTTTCACCAGATGGCCACAGAGATAGTTGGTCTCCTTGGACTGATTGTCCTTCTTGGCCATGGCTTTCTCTATATTCTGCTTTTGAGAAAGCTAAAGCAGTGTCTGGGAGTGTTAATGCACCACTGTGCTTGGAGTAATTTGATAGCAGAGAGTGCCACAGGCTTCATGAATGCAAACTCAAAGTGATTAACAAATTGCATTTTAAAATGTGCAAGTAATTAATTCCAAACACTCATGGTTATTTTCAAGTTGTAAGCAACTGCACAAAGTGCTGTTTGTATCAGCATAAATGACTACTTGAAGTACAAAGCTACAAATATTTGGATCCCTCAGTAGTCAGGAATTAAGTGCTCTGAATTCAGAGTCTCTGAATCTTATGTAAAGTACACATGGCTGGCACCATATAAAACCATGAAGTACATATAGCTGACACCACTTGAAAAAAAAAAGAAGTATACTGTATAAGATGTACAGCTTAGGTAAAACAGATAAACACATCTATCAACTTCATGTAAGCAAAGAAAACAAAACAAAAAAGCCAAAAGAATCACTGGGGCATCATAGCAGTTAGTGAAAAATCTTACATTTTAATTCAAAATTTGAAAATTTTGATAAACTATGTTTTGCAAAAATGAGATGTCAAAAGGAGATGCAAGTTCTGCTTAGCAGATATTCAAGGATGGAGTAAGAACAGAAACAGTATCTTAGAAAACTTCCTTATTTAAATTGGTATCTTTTGCAGGTAGTAGAGGAGATGTGTGAATCTCCTCTCTCTGGTGACCAACAAAAGGACACTATGACTTTATTAAAAGGCATTTTTCTGTAGTTCTTAATGAAAAAAAAAATCTTAATAAAATTCTTCACATATGTGTGAAGAAAATACGTCTATGAAATAATCATGAACAATTACTTTCACAGATAATTATTTGGATATTTTGGAAATGGTTAATATGAGGAGTTAATAAAATTAGTTTTGGAAACAAGACTTGAAAATTAACATTTTAAAATGTCTTGCTGACAAAACCCCAAAACAAGCCATAGAATATCCATGCCATGTTTAAAAATAAATGTTAGTACATCAATGACAACTGTTAAGCAGTTAGATTCATAAAGACCAAAAACATCATTAATTATTACAATAGTGTAGCATTACACATTCATCAGGCAAGTCACTGATCTAATATAATACTTACTGGCAGACAGCTCTTTAAGCATCAAAGTATTCACCTCTGCTTGCTAATATTCTAAAACCTAATATTTTAGGCTTTAATAGATTTTATTTTGAATAGATAAAAGCCAACACCTGTGCTTATTTTCTACAATTTAAAAACTAGAAAATTGTCAAAGGTTGTTTGGGTTTTTTTTCCTACCATTGCTTGAATCCAGATGTACTGTATCCCAGATAAGTGCTCTAATCAGTTTGCCTCCCTTTCTCAATTTATTCTTACTGTTGATCAACTTCACACAAATTAAATGCTCATTAGACCATGCATCTAGGATGAATTTTCTTTCTCTCTCCAGGGTTTTCAGAGGACACTTCAAAATAATTTGGATTGCTCTCTAAGCAGAATAGGATTTATTTTGTTAAAATTTCAGAAGTTGTTGTGGTTTAGGAAAATAATGTCTATTTTATATATATTGAAAAGTCAGATTTCTCACTTCAAGTTAATAACAGTATGTACAAAAGAGAAATGCAGAAATTGCAGCAATTTGATTAGGCACCTGTGGCCACCCACTGCAGCTGCAGCTCTGCTTTCAACATTTTAGCATTGAAGTTTCAGGGAATTTGATCTGAGCAGACTCCAGTGGGGCTGTCCCATAGTTATTGGCCGTGGCAACAGTGGACTCAGTGGGGTAGCCTTGTACTTCCTACAGCTTGAGATAGGTCTATTTTTAATTTGTAAACATTGTGCTTATTTTAGCAGCCTTTTGCAATGCTTATTTATTCTATCATAGTAGTTTGTTTGTTATTTTACAAAGACCCATTTACTTGCTAACTTAGAAAGTGTGGATAACACCAAATTCATCCATTTCTTTTCACTAGATGTTTTTAAAATACCAAATCTGAATCTATTTATTTAGTTTATCTGATTGTACAGTAAATCATAAACACCTCTTCCTTTCACCCTTTATCTATTCTAAGAATACCTTCTTGGTTATATATTCTTCACCAAAGTGTTTCCCAAAAATATGTTTCCTCATTCTGTAATCTGATTAATTATTACCTGATGCTTTTGGAGCATTCTGACATATGACCTCTTTTACTGGTTTGTCTTCTTCATTTATTCCTTATTTTTCCTCCCACATTAGGATGTCTTTTTAATGATAACATATTACATATCCTCTCTCTAAATATTTTCATTGTGAGAAAAAGCCTACCATTGTAATACCACTAATCCAATTTGTATTCCTAATGTTATCTTCATAAAAATCTAGACTCATCCAACTATAATCAACTAGGGATTCTCAAAATTACTCAGAATTGAGAACCTAATTATACAAAGTTCATTTAGAAGTAGTCACATATCATAAATCAGCTATTAGTGGAGCTACTGCAGAGAATGAAATTAACTTTCAAAATGTTTCAGACTTGTACTTTACAGTTTCAACCTCAAGATAAAGAAGGCAAATGGCTAACATAATAGTGTTACCCAAAACATTTAATATGACATTTTATGCTACCATAAGAGTGTAGCCCAAAACAACTAATACCCAAAACACTATTATGGTAGCCAAGGCTACAAAAGCCTTTTTAAGACTCAAAAAAACCATGAAGATAATTTAGGTTGGCAATTGATTCTCCCTGAAAATTTTTGTAAGCCAGTGAAATTTATATTTTCAGAAATTCATGGGAAATTTATAGAATTTTTAACATTTTTTCAAGATTTCTTGGTTAGCTTCTAACAGCATGAAAGTCCGTGGTTTCTCTTACCATAAGGAAAAAAAATGATTTAATAGTTACCTCATCATTTCAGAATTTGGCTTTGAACTTTTCTCTGGGAGCTGTTTTTTAATTTGGGGGATTATTTTCTATCTTTTCCACATCAGAAATTACCTTATTTTAATATATCAGAAAAAAAAAAAAAAGTTTATTGAAAGGAAATAGAAAAAAGAATCAGAGTTAAATCATTTAAGCTTTCAAAAAAAGCACCATTGATTATACCTTTGATTTTTGTTCAGAGTTCATTTTAAGCTAGCAATGAATCTGCAGTACACTTCAGCCACAAAGAACAATGTTATTCTATTTTTTTAGTATATAAACTGTATAGCTTTATTTAACTCTGCTATATCATCATGCATGGATGCCAGAAAATCCGTTTATGATGACAAGAAAGAGAATAATATTTGGAACCATAATTGTAACAAAAGGGGTTTTCATGGAAACAACCAAGGTCTGTAGAGAAACAAGAGAGGAACATTTCTGGCTTGAAGACCTAGAGAATGGAAAGAGCTACATCATGGCATGTGTTCCAGACTGATAAAATTAAATCATGTATAAAATCTCTTTCAAATATGCATTCCTCTTGAACTCTAAAAATTCACTAAGGCAATGGCTCAGATACTGTAAATCATTAACTGTTAAATAACTTTTTTGTTATGGTTCTCATTTTTTGACAGAAAGATGATACAAAGAATTTTTTGAATTCCTGTAAGTTCTACGTGTGCTTCAGGACCCCACTCAAGAGGTTAAATTCATAGAGTTACAAATTATGAACAAAATTTCAGTCCTGTTAGAGGTATTTGCATGCAGCAAACATTACCAAAACTAGCAGTATCTGCAGAAAGAAAGCAAATATTTAGACACTGACAACACCATGAACTTATGATATTTTTCTGAAACCTCTTGTTCTTACTAGATGGGTGAAAAAAAAAAAAAATCTAAGATCAGACAACTGAAAGATTAGAATTATTTTGGCTTGTTTCTGGTTTCAATGTATTAGCAAAAGAAATCTTCATTGGGTACTGACTGGAATAAAATACAAACAGCAGACATTACTCAAATATATGTGATTTTTTTTGTGTTATTAACCCTTAACTTAAACACTGGATTTCTGAGTTCACTGCAGAGACTTTTGTTAATGCAGGCAATGGACAGGCCAACTAGGTGTAGAAGCAAAGAACCATTCAAATAAGTGATACTCAACAGCAGCTGTGTTATAGCAACCATGAGCTGAAGATTCTAAGGAAAGTGGGGAAGGCAAGCAGAAGAATAAACTATAACACTGTAGATACTAATAAACTAAGGCAGATTTCAACTTATTTGTGCAGTAGTAGAAAGGCTCTTTCAGGAGGCCCAGGAGATCTTTTTTTACTTTTTTTTACTTACAAAATGTGAAGTCAGGGACAAGCTATTTGAAAGGCATATACAAGTGTTGCCCAGGAATGAAGGTATTAAAGGAGGAAGTCAAAGCTCAGATGCTGAGAAATGTGAGCACTCATTCTAGAAACCATTCATAGGTATTTCAACAACAAAAGGGAAATGAAGGACATGGTGGCCTGCTGCTCAATGGGGTAATTGACCTTGTGTGAAGACATGGGAAAAGCTGAGACACTCAATGTACCCTTTACTTAACAAAGGCTGCTCTCAGGCCTCCCAGTTCTCAATGGAGAAGATTGTGGAGGAATAATGTTAGAGACAGCACAGGAGAAACAACACAAGGAAGCAGACAAATAAACACAGTATGTGCAAGTTCATGGTACTTAACGATATGCACCTAAAATTAAGCCACAGTGTGAGGCTATTCTGTATCACCTCTGAAAGGCTGTGACAATTAAAGGTCATTTCCAATGAACAGAAAAAATAAGACAGAACATAGCCAGCAGCTAAAGAGAAAAAGTTAAAGAGAATTCAAGTACTCAACAATCAAGAGGCCCCATCTGAAATGCAGTGTCCACCCAAGGGTGCCCCAGAACAAAAGAGACACTGACATTGTAGACTAGAACAAGTCCAGAGAAGGGACACTTAAATGGTTAAGACACTGAAGGACATTATTTATAAACCTGGAGAATGAGGGAAATGGATTTTTCAGCCTGGGCAAGAGAAGGTTATGAGAAAATATAGCTGTACTGTTTAGTTTAGAAACAGTAGAAATGGAATCTTTTCATAGGTCCACAACACAAGAAGAGAAAATAGACATCATTTGTAAATAGATACTGCAAATTGGAAAAGAGAATTAGGGCAGCTAGGCACTAGAAAGGATTTCCAGAAAAGCTTCAGAATCTCCATCCAAGCAGATACGAAAATTACTACTGCCAAATCTGAGCAGCCTGACCTACTTTAAAGATACCCATGCTCTCAGCAGAACTGGGGCTCAATGGGATTGGATCATGAGGGGTCAAAGATTATGTGGTTGAAGAGTTCAGCCTCTCCTTGGCAGACTTTTCCAAAAGCAGAAACCTGAAAAAAACACCAGGCCCTGCCATCAAATTCCTATAGCTATCCCCCATGGAAACAAACAGGAAAAAAGACCAGTAGATAACATCTACCTCTCAATGGAATCTCTGGAGACTCATTGCTTCTGTATTGTGAGTACAGTTTTAAATGGTGTAAATTTGTAGTTAGAATATTAGTACATTTACATTAAGGAAGAAAAAAAAAAAAGCCTTGAAATCAATGTATTTCATGTGCTGTCTTAATGTTTTAAAGATATTTCATGTCTTTATTTTTACCTCTGCAAAAAGGAACTGGAAAATCCCATGAAGCACCATTTCCAGGACTCACAATACACGTCAGCATGGGATGGCCTTCCAGGATATAACCAGATACGCAGCTGTACCGGATTTTATCCCCAATGTTGAATCTTGTTCCATGAAGCACTCCTTTAGGTATTTCTCCTGGATTGCCACAAGTGTGACTAGGCAATACTGTCAAAAGAAGGAAAAAATGTTGCAGTTAAAATATGCAGAATGAAGTAATAAATACCTGTAAAAAAAAAAAAAAAATTAAAAAAATGGGTGGTTTGTTTTTTGGTTTTTTTTTAAACTGTATTCCTTATACAAACAAGACAAAATTAGGCTATGGAATATATTTTCTCAAAAGATAATTTCTAACAGATGTAATCACTTTCAAAACTAATTTCAAACACAGTTCCTGGTTTAACAGTCTTTCTGTGAAGTTCTTCACACATCTATTTTCAAACAAAATATCTTCTAAATCTTGCTATTTCTCCCCCAAACTCTGAATGAAGTAAAAGGGCTTTTTTTTTCTGTAAACATTGCAAAACTATTCATATAGCATCATTATGGATCCAGGCAGTAGAAAGCACTTTATTTACAGTTTTCATTTCAGCTGATAAAATAGCAGTTTAAAAGATTCCAATAATTAACTGCTCTCTGAGAGTAAATTAAAGTCTGGAGTATATTTTAAAAGTATGATTTTCTGCTTATTTTTAAATCTTTCCATGTTCTAGAAAATAAATTAAGTCAGTCTTTCTTAATGGAAACAGAAAATATGAAGGAAATAATGACTAAGCAGTGACACTGGGTTGATGAGAATATGTATTTTCATTTTTATTGCAAAAAGTTATTACCATTTGTAAATGCCACTTATATGGAAGAGATTGTCTTAACCAGTTAGCATTTTAAAGGTGATACTCCTCTATCTAGGAAGAGCAAAAGTGTGTGTTGGGGAGGAGGAAAACAGAATTGTTTTTGTTGTCAATCTCATTTGAAAGTTATTAACAACATGCCATGCCTTTCAATGTAGTAGTATAAATTAAAAGAGTTTAAATTCCTTTAGAGCAGAATAAGTAAGTTGAGGAAGTTGAAATACACAACAGAGCATTCAGAGAAGCAGTGGCCTGACAACCTCACATCTACCTCAGCTATTGTTACAGAAAACACGTTTCATGGACAAATACTTCCACCTTATGCTTCTTTTCTTCTTACTCTACCCATGTGCAGAATAAACATAATCATACTAACCTCACTAACCTGCATGTTGAGAGATTTAATTACTCAATACCTTCACATCCTCAGAGTGCTGTAAAGCATTCAATCAATATATCAATGCTAATTAAGCCCCATTACAACATGTAAGTTCAATTATTGAATGTACACCCTTAATTCATTGCTCAAACAGTCACACTGGCATTTAAATGAGCATAATTACACCTGTTACAAACTAAATTATATAGGAATGTTTAGTAAATGCAACATATAATAAAAATATATATTTAACACACTTAAAACACTTCTATTTTCAACATCCTCTTATGAGAAAACCCAAATCTTCTATAAATATTAACAAATTAACAAAAGCCACAAACATTCTACTGAATGATGAATTAGATAAATGCTATACCAGTGTTGCAGATCAGTGACCTATGATTTCTGTGCATTACTGCTAAGGATATACTTAAAGTTGCTGAGTTGGAAGCAAACCATGATACCCAAATTCTTCAGTGTTCTTTCAGCATCTTTAATAAAATAGGATGTTATTTGGATGTGCTCATTCACACTGAAAGATCATCAGTGTGTGATTGATGTATAGAAGAATTATTTTAGGGCACTGGAATAATTAGAATAAATATACTAATTTACACTCAAAAAAGTTGGTTTATATTGCTATATGCTATTTTGTATTTTATAAAACTGTTAAAAATACTACGTCACTCTTTGCAAATTTTCTCCTTTTTGTGGCTTTACTCATGATAGGTAACTTTTCAAGGCAAGTCAAAACAAAACAAAAAAAATATTTGTTACATGCTTCAACACATCAGAATAACTTCATTTGAAACAAGAATCTCTTACGTTCAAATGAAAATATTTTTACAAGACAGAAAATGAAGAATTGTCATCATCGGATCTGGTGTACGCAGCATTTAATTTTATGAGTGTCCTTTCTAGGAAAAAAAAATGCATTATTCAAAGATATGACTTCTGATAAAATGTTTTCCCAAGGAAATCATATCACAACAAATCTGTCTGCCAAATACATGACAGTTGTCCCTGGCTAACTGTTGAAATTTTAATGCAGCAAGTTAATTTTCTATATGTGTAAAGAACACTTCCTACAATAGGATGTTTTTCTGCCTCTTCTTACCACTGCATCTGTCAAGAACCCCAGAAAAAAATGGGACTTGGCATCCTGAACCTGGCATGCATTTTACACAACCTCCTAAAAACCAGTAGAAGATGAGTACCTGAGAATGACAGCCATGTTCAATAATACATCTCATAGTTCACAGGATTTCTCCATCTGTCAAGATTAAACAATCAACTACATTATTGATGTTCTTTCCTGAAACTTTGATGGAGGTGTATTGAGAGAGCAGCACGATTTCAGCTGCACAGACTTCACTGCTTCTAGTCTGGACATAAGATACATTATCCTTTGAAGGCTCCTAACAGTAACCAAAATAGTTTAATCTTTGGATTATGAAAGTTCTAGCTGACCAAAGCTGTCATAAGCAAAGGTTCTGCATGTCCAGCAAGCTTTAACTTCATTGCCAAATCTTCAGCAAATGACCCATATCTTTCTCTAGTGTTCTGAAGTCTACTGTCAATAAGATTAAGAATCTGAAGGAAGTTCTGGAGGAAGCTTGGAGAATCTCCAATGTCACTACATTGTTCATTATCAAGATGCTTGATCTAGGAAATATTTTGATGTTCACTATGTCTTGAGAACCATTATAAACTGTACAACATAGAAGAACTGAAGGTAATGGATTGTTTTATATTGACCTAACATAAGAATGTTCCCAGATAGCTCATTTTTCTTCAATTCCATCCCAGGTTTAAAAACTCCCCACATATATATATAATGTATGTATAGTGTTTGGAAAGGGGTCTGTTTAGCCAGTTTTTTAAAAGCAAAAAATATATATATTTAATATAAAATGGGATAGACAAGCAGATCCAACTCTTCTGGCTTCCTCCTCAAGACTATAACTTCACCATTATGACAGACCAGAACCTGTGTGGACTTCACTTCCTAGCACAGATCAAGCTGGAGATTTGTGATTTATTAATGAAATCAAAGTTAAAAATAAGCCTTCCTCATATGTTATCTATATCTTCCTAAACAGCAGAACTGTTTGACAAAAACACATGGTCAAAAGCCATAAAACTATTTATTAATCAGAT
>JAOEGS010011221.1:0-20859 GCA_025447755.1 Corythornis vintsioides | reverse complement strand
ATAATTAAAAAAAAAAGGCAAGCAAACAAAAATATACACAAGAACCAGAATATACACAAACAAAAACCCTTGCCTATGAATCTTATGAATTCTAAAAGTACAGAATTTCATTTATCCCGAGAAAGACTCTTACAGGAAGTAAAATCCCCTCTTGAGCTCGAGTGAATTCAATTTTACTCTCTTGCTTATTCATTTAGCCTTTATTGGCATGAAGATAATTGCAGCTTTTCCTGCCAAATCACTGTCACATGGCAGAAACAAACACAGAATACAGGAAGACAAGAAAGAGCATAAAAATCATTACTATAAAGCCTAGCTACTTGTTCAGGCTCCGCCTGGTTTTGTTTTGGTTTGGTTTTTTTTTGCTTGGTTTTAAACAAATTTTTAGAGGCAGTAGCACCTCATGTTCAGACACAGCAGAGATCACTAACAGCTAACCAAGTCCAACCATACCTACAAGAACAAAAGACACCTAAATACCAGACCATTAGAAGAAAAAAACAAACAAATAAAATCCAGAAAAACAGCAACAAAACCCCCACACCAAACACAGTGCCCTACATTCCCACTCATAGAGCATGTCCTGAAGCACCTTGTCAGCTTGTTTCTTAAGTACCTCCAGGGTTGGTGATTCAACCACCTCCCTAGGCAGGCTGATCCAGGGCCTCACCACTCCTTCCATAAAGAATTTCTTCCTAATATCTAATCTAAACCTCCCCTGCTGCAACTTCAGGCCATTTCCCCTGGTTCTGTCATTAGTAATTAAGGAGAAGAGGCCAACACCTACCTCTCTACAACCTTCTTTCAGGTAGTTGTAGAGGACAATGAGGTCCCCTCAGCTTCATCTTCTCCAAACTAAACATGCCCAGCTCCCTCAGCTTCTCCCCACACAACTTGTTCTCTAAGCCCCTCAGGAGCTTGGTAGCTCCTCTGGACACGTTCCAGCACCTCAGTGTCTTTCCTGTAATGAGAGGCCCAGCACTGAACACAGCACTCGAGATGAGGCCTCACAAGAGCCGAATACAAGGGCACAATAACTTCCCTTCCCCTGCTGACCACACCATTCCTTATGCAAGCCAGGATGCTGTTGGCCTTCTTGGCCACCTGGGCACACTGCTGGCTCATGTTCAGCCTGCTGTCTACCAGCACCCCCAGCTCCTTTTCTGTTGGGCAGTTTTCCAGCCACTCATCCCCAGGCCTGTAGCGCTGCAGGGGGTTGTTGTGACCGAAATGCAGGACCTGGCACATGGCCTTATTGTTCATCATACAATTGTTCTCGGCCCATCGATCTAACCTATCCAAACCACACAATTTGGTGTCATCTGCTACTTACTGAGGGTGCTTTCAACCCCACATCCAAGTCATCAATAAAGATGAAAACAAGACTGGCCCCAAAACTGATCCCTGAGGGACACCACTGGTGACCTGCAGCCAGCTGGATTTCACCCCATTAATCACAAATCTTCCTAAATAACATGTTCTGATTTGTTTGGGATTAGGGTCTTTCCCTTCCCCACTTACCTTTTTTGTTTGTTTGTTTTTATTAAAAGGAAACTAACTTAGTTAAGATATTGATAAAATTTGGAAGTTAACACATTTTACAGCTGTATTCTCAGATCTTACATGTGCATGAATGTCTCCTGAGCCTCTTTTGAAGACAGATTAATCTTTAATTTCATTCCTGTAGCCTGTTCTTTTCTGTCAGGAGACTGGATCTCTACAAATGCAATCATGGACCCAGCGTGTTTGTTTATAGTGAGAGGTCCAAATTATCATACAGGCCCTCTTTTAAAAGTTTTATATCAATAGCATTTAATACATACAAAATGTGTTTCACCCACTTAGTGAAGCATATTTTAGTATTACAGTGGATACTTCTCTTGATCTTATATTCACAAACTTTTAATTGCTTATCATAGAGGGAATAGCAGCAGCAAAGACATGTTTTCTTGATTTCCTCCCTCAATATGAGACCCATATGAGAGCATTATACATTCTTCTGTACTCATGGTTGAGGTCTGACATTGGTAATTTAATGTGCTAACCCCACTGCAGCTAGCTCAGATTGTTTCTGTCACAACATGTTTAAAGATCTCCATGGTCAATTCTGCACTGATATGAGAACTGTCAGTCATGCAGTGGCAATCTTTGCTGAACAGATGACTGACACCACGAAGTTTAAGAACTGCTGAAATTGTAAGCTCTTCAGAAGGTTATGACACAATCTTAGCCAGCGTACAGATTATCATATTGTTTACATTTTCAACATTCAGCACTATTTTCTTTTTTTTTTTTAACAAACCCCACTTTAGCCACCAGTGATGAGCACCCTCACTCATCCTGGTACCCCCATTAGCTGTTTTTTGGGACACACTCCATTCCTCCCCAGAAGCTAGAAGCCACCCACCTACCCAGCTGCTGACACCACAGTCCAGGGGCACTTACAACTCTGGTCTGGCTCATGGTCTGGCTGATCTGGCACCCAGTCCACTACACCAGTACTCCTAGCAGCTCACACACAAACACACACACACACACAAGGTAGATGGAGAGTGTGACACAAGGCAGGACACCCTGTGATGATCAGGCACTGGGCTCAGTCAGACAAGCACACTGATGAGCCCTGTTTTACACGAGACCAGATATTTTATACCCGTCCCTGACTGCCCTGGTATTTTTCTTCCCAGTTCCTTCCTCTAAACATTCCATTGTAAACTGCAGATACACTCAGGCCACCTCTGAATATCCCAAATCCTCACATTTCTTGTTTCTTCCTCCTTATCAGACACAGAGGCCAGGTGGTCATCTCCAAAGCTCTGCCTGCATTTTATGGCCTGTCACTTAGTAGCTCAAGAATTTTGGTCTTTGGCATTGTCTCCCTTGTCTTCTCAGCTCTCTATTTCTGTTTACTTCTTCCCCCTTCACCATTAAAAAGCTTCTTGATTATATAAGCTCAGTGAGGTAGACACTTCCATTTTTCACATGCCTTTGCCATACCGAACATGTCTTGGTATCTGTATATTAATGCAATATGTGGAGTGTATTTCTTTTTTGAAGCTCTGAAAACATTTTAACCCATAAGTTGTTATAAAAAGCAGTACCCATTTCTTAGAAATTGTATGGTATGCTTCTAATGGCTACTTAACCAAGATCTGTGTTTCAGGTTGATTAGTTCATATAGTGTAGACATTCTTTTAATTCTTCATTCTCTCATAGTTTTATTATAATATTAATTGGAAAACATGGAAGAATATTAAGTTAAAAATTAGCTGAGTGCTTTCCAATACTACTAGGACTACATATACAAGTAAATTAAGCATGCCAGAGCTTATTTTTTATAGCCCTTGAGCTAAGCAGCACAACACCAAAGATGATAACCTCCAAGCTGCCTCTGAAGTGCTCTTTTGAGCTGTGCCAGGAATTATTTGACAGGAGGCAGAAATCACATGAGGGACCATTGTATCACTCTAACTGTACAGACAATCAAGACTCAGTGCTGAGTTCTCTGCACCATTTAATTCACTGGCACCGAGATAAGCTCTCGTTCTCCATCTTCAGCCCTTAACTATCTTCTACAAACACAGGTTCTGGTTAGTTATCTGCTATGCATACTTTACTCACACTTTATCCTGATTCACATACTTTAAATGTCAAGAATTGTAAATATTTCTATATAAATAATTTAACTAGCATGTAAGTTAATTTAATTTTTGAAGTGTGTCTTATTACTATGCTTAATCACAGACAGAGATGAGGAAAAAGATGCAGTAAACTTTGCTAATAATAATAGCTATATTTTATAAGTCATTTCTATGGATCGAAGTAGCTCTAACACTTGTATAGCTGCAGAATTTCTTTAATTTACAGAAGAGGTATAGTTTGGCTAAGTGAGCTCAATCATTTCTGAAATTCCCCCCACCCTCGGGGGATGACATCTCCTGTACTGATGACATTAGTACACCTACTATATTTAAATCAACAATATCTTCACTCAGGGCAAAATAATGTTAAACACTTGGGCCAGATGTAGGAAAGAATTGCAGTACATAATGTCTCTTTATAAAGAGCCTTTCCAGGAATCACAGTTTCCACTTGCCTGAAGCAAGTTATTGAAATATCTGTCTCTTCCATCAGCTACTCAAAGCTCTTCAGCTCTAATGGCAACTTTGATAAATCATACACTTAAAAAATGCACAAACTGTAGTAAGAGAAGTATTATTGCAATAAAACACTATTTTCAAAAGGCCTCTGCCAGTAACTACTGCATCTATCACCATCTATTACAGCACAGTAAATCCACTGTCACTTTAAATCTTTTTTTTGCCATCATATCCTAGAAACCTCACCAGAATCAGTCCACAGTGTTCATACACCACTGTCACTAATTCTTAAGTCCTTACTTAGAAAGCCACCAGTTCACTTTCCATTAAAAAAAAAAAGAGTAAAATACACAGGCCCATCCTCATTGCCTGCTTCAGGACTCCATATATGAAATTTAACATTAAATTATACTTCCTTTCCATTTATCATGTCATTCCTTCTGTGGATTTAATATTATTTTCACCTGATGGCTCAGATTCCTAGTGTGGAGAGAAGGAGGGGTGTTCACAGTTTTGGAGCAGCTATTTCTTAACATGCACATCTATCATCTATACTCTGATGTATGGCAAAACTCTGTGATTCTTATTTTTTTCTGTGAAAGGTGAATTTTGTATTATTTTTTTTAATATATTAATGTGTGCTCTTCTGCAAAGTTAACTCATTCCTCACTGAATGATTTGTGGCAGGCAGTGTGTGTTTCCTATGTTTGCTCATAGTTTCAGAAGTCTCAGAAGTGTTCTCAGGAAAATGGAAGGTTCAACAGGAACAGATTCTAGGGAGCAAAGACTGGCATGCAACAAGCAGAAATTATCTGCAGGACAAGTGGGAACTGAGAAACTCCTGAAAACTCCTGACAGGAGAGGGAAGAAGAGTAGAAGTTTGTTTTCACATCTTTTATTTCTGCTTGCTTGACCCACTGACCTGGTTGTTATATCTTAATTTGCTTCCAATAAACAGAACTTCAGAGCTAGGAAACTAAATATTTAAGTTACTGCACTTAAGGAAAAGTGAGATGTTCCTGTCTCCAGACTCTGTCTAGCATGTGAATATCCAACATCATGTTCCATCATAGGTTTCTCCACTATAAATATAGTCTAAAGGTAAAACTTCAAATGAACAATGTTGAAGTGATAAAGTTTCAAGCATATGCAGGTCTTAATAAACTGTATCTGAGTTTCTTGAGCTTACATCTTAGAAAGCTACGTATTAAATAACTTTACATCATCTTAATTAGTATGCTAATTTGCCACTGCATTTCCATTGCAGGCAGACACAGCAGGAAACTCTATTAATTGCTTCTTCACTTCTGGGGTATTGCAGTGGCACTAATAAATACCCATTCAAATTACTAGCTTGTTAACATGCACCCTGCTAGGGTTTTGACCCTGCTATTGCCTGAGGTACTGAAGCTACCTCTACACTACAAAAGAGTGTGGAGGGTAACCTGGCCCTAGAGCCAGTTCTTTTCAGTATGCAGTGAGATCACAAATTTCCTTTGATTCCAGTACAGGAACACCCAGACAGCCTGCTGGGAGCTCCTCACAGAGCATGGGGCTTCCTGGCCTGTGCTTTGGCATCAGCTGAGTGTTATAACAAAACTCTGTCAGGGACCAGGCTAGTCATGTAACAGCCTGGGTGACCAAACTCCATTGCCTTGGCAACATCATCTTTTCATTTTCTCTTCTTGGACACAGCTTAGAGGATGGTGAAAGATTCTTCCAGCAGGTAGCTTATGTATGAATCCTCTCTGCTAGGGGAAGATTATAGTATAGCTGTGCATCATATGAGCCATGGCATGCCATTTGTCCTCAGAGGTATATGATGTACCCTAGCCTGATTTATTTGGTGGTATGCACCTAGCCTTTGAAGTTCATGAGATTTCTTTTTGATATAGTTAAATACACCTGAAATGGAAGAAATAAAACTGCTCTGAAATATAATGTTTTATATTTAAATGAAGAGGAAAAAAATATAAAAGACAACGATAAACATTTTTAAAACCAAAACAAACACCTAAGGTAAGTACAATAGAAATCTGGTCTGACAAATCCCGAGGAACAAAAAATACATCTTTTTGCAGGCAAAATTATATTTAGTAGCCACTGATGCTCAAATGAACACCTTGACTGTAAGGAAAAATATTATAAAAATGGATCAGTCAGAATGCAATGTCTTTGAGCATCACATTCCTTGAAGTGAGAGTTTAAAATACTAGATTCATATGAGATTGTCTCAGCTAAAACTGATACACCAGCCATCTTAGGAGGAATGGTCTATAAAGTAATCAATATTGCTACTGCTTTAGAACCAAGATGTCATTGGCTGGATAGTAGTTATGGTCAGAAATTTCCAATGAGTGGATGTAAGGAACGTGCATTTTAGTAGTGTATAAAATGAACAAATCCTGCTTATTTGGAGTAGTAATCCCTCACTTGTGTCAAACAAGACAGCAAATTCATGCAGTATAAGCATGCTGAGTCAGATGCTACTGATTCAACAGACATGACTGCTGCTGTATCATATGATTATATTCCTTTCCACTCCATCTGCTATGAATAACAGATGCAAATGCCTAAGAATAAAAGTAATGAAGAACTGCAGAAAATACAAGAACACATAAAAGCAAAGTGTCAGCATCAAAGCCACCATGAAAATATAAAATTAAAAAAAAAAAAAAAAAGTTGTAGTGTGAAATGAGCCAGATTATCAGAAAAAATCCCACATTAACCTGTTGCAGACATTTACACTTTTTCATCACTACTGCACAGATGCTTATGGTTCAGATGTCATTAAAATACTGGTATAACTAAATGGCATTTTAAGAATTGTTTGCTAAAATATGATTTAAAGACCCGTTTCTGCCTAACAATTCATATCATCAGGGTTTTCAGTGCCCTGATTCACCAGATTCTTGTGAATCCATCTTGTACAGAGATTTCTAAAACAGAGTCTGGCAACATTCTGAATTTGCACAGAGGAAAAGTATGCCTAAATTGGCAAACAGTTTCTATAATACGCTGTACAGCCCTGGGGCGGGGGGGGAGAAGTGATCTCTAGTGACATTTTCAGAAATACTTTAAAGACCTTAGTTGGTATGTGACAGCACTACAGGTGGATGTTTTTGAAACTGAGGGTATTGTGTTCTATTTGTACAGAATTGTCACTTTAATGGAAACAGCCTCCAAATGACAAGATTTTGTGACAGAAGAAATCGCATCACCTTTGAAAATTGCACAGGTTATGTATAATTTAGAACCCATTAGACAAAGAATGTTGTTTTCAGTCTGAGGAATTTTCATTTGAGAAATATTGTTGCATAATAGTAGCACATGTAATAGTAGTGACCTAGCAAATAAATAAAATGTTCCCATTTTGAGACAGTGACTTTACACTGGAATTTAATTCCATGTGAACCACTTGATAAAATTGTATTATTCTGTCTCAGACATATCACAGAAATGATTTGTGATAATGATTTGATTTCAGTTCATCACTGTGAACATGAACTGCTTAGTGGAGATAAATTCAATCCCAGAGTGTTGCACTACGGACTCTTTGTTTGAGCCAAGAACTTCCTACAGGCCTCCTGACAAATAGTTCAGACACTTTTTGTCTTCTCATATGGATGTGTAAATTTCAGCATCTCCCACTAGTACAGTTGCATAATCTATAACACAAAGAAACCAGGACAACAGGAATATGAGAAGAAAATCATCAGAAGGATTCTCTGTTCATCTCATCCACTGTTAGCTCTCCTTTCTTGAGCACAGAAGAAGACAGATGTGCACTTGATGGACTCTGCAACACCACCAGAAGCACACACTCCATTTACAGCTGTCAGTGCTCTCCAGGGCTTCAGCAAATAAGAGAAAACCAAGATCAAACAAGAACAAGCAACCAAATAAAAAACTCAGGAAAAAGAGTAAGCAACAGAAGAGAAGTGTTCTGGTGTCAGTCTGTAAGGAGCAAAAGTTCTGAAGCATGGGAACTAATTAAAGTATGGTGCTGAAACCCAGAACAAACAAATTTTAGTCCCCTTTTTTAAAATGCCTCTTCAAGTACCAACATCTCACAATGTCAAATTATTAATGTATTAATAGGTCTTACCCTATTTTGTCACACAACCCAGCAAAATGGATGTAACAAATTATCTACCCCAGAAAACATATATGCCCTTCATTGCTCATCCTATTGTAGGATAACACACGTACCTCCTAAAACATACTCTCTCCTTTATCAATAACAAGGTATTATTTTGCCTTGTCCATTTTTTTTCTTTCATCTTACAGTTCATCATAGTTTCAGTTCAGTTTCCTTTCTGATCTTCACTGTCAAATATTTATTCCCTGGCAAACTAATGCAGTTTGTTCTATCCTCAGAACACATTCAGAGCCCTACCATAGCTGAAATCCTGCAGTTAAACAATGTAGTCTTTACAATGTGTAGTCTCACTGAAGAGTGCACAGTTTCCTTAAGAAAATAAATCTTTTTTTCCTGTGGCACTGGGGAGATCTCCAGAGCATTTCAAACAACAGTGTCAAGGATAGCAGTCAACAGCATTTCTCCAAAGCTCAGCAGCTTCAATAGCAGCTCTCCAAAGAGAAAATCTTTGCCCAAAAAATTGTCCTTTTTTAGACCATTCTAAGGAGTGCTGTTTCTTTCACAAACTGTTCCCTGCAAATCCTTTCCTACATGCCATGATCCTGCACCACAACATATTTTAAATCAACTGTAAACTGGAAAAGGTTTTCTGTTGGCTGTGTGTCTACCTACAAGAGAATAAATGAAGCCAGGAGCAATGTACTGTAATATGAGCACTATGATTGTTTTAATAAACGATGCACTTTGAACAGTATAAATCATTTTCACCTGAATTACTCTCATGGCAACCCCATTACAATACTCACTGATTGTAACAGCTAATAGCAGTCTTCATTGACAGCAGTTAGATAGCAGTTATCTTTCAAATGGACTGGGATTATTTTGTACTTTCTAGTCGTAGAACAGTTATCAGCTGGTCTAAGGTCTTACTGGGAACAAAGCATCTTATACCAGCAGTCACTTCTGGTCACTTCAGTTGTGAATCATGAACCACTGAAGTGGGATTTTTTCCTGAGAATAGATGGAAAACAAAAAGCATGGGAGGCAAAACACCACTTCTGTCCATTGAATGCTATGACTAATTCACTCCCTAGGAACACACCCTGCATGCTGTGCCACACATGGCTGTAGAGCTTCCTCACAGCAAAACCTCCCCTAACCTTGGTATTGTGGCAGCAGAGGTTAGAGGTCCTGACAATAACCTTAAATCATTTTAAAAGCTTTCTCCAGCCATCTTATTAATTCTGACATGGCATTAAAGTGAGGTTCAGGGAGTCATGGAGTCATCTTTTGATGAAATATTCCTAATAACACTCTGATGTCATAATCCATTAACACATAGTGAGGTTTTGGTTCTGCTGAGAGGAAAAGAGCATCAGCATTTTGTTTCCAAAGGTATGCAATTTTAAGTGTTTCATCATTTATTTTGCTTTGGCAACTTTTTTTTTTTTTTTTATGTTGCTGGCTATAGTCATATTATAAATATGAAGTGAGGCATATGACTAGAAAAACAAGTAAAAAAAATATTTAATTTATAGATTTTTTCTTTATATAATTAGGTACAGGAAATACATGTAATAATTACTATTTTATTTTAGTAATTGTTTTGTGCTCAAAGGTGGTGTATAAGTAGCATTTTGATTGTATAACTCTACCTATTATATGCAAATGCATGTTCTACCTAGTTGTTCAGGGAAATCACACAGTAATAGACATCTTCTTGCTAACCTAACATGATTATCCTAAAACAAGTTTGAAAGCAGAACCTGTGGTCCTATGTTTGGACTCACAGAATTAATAAAATGTACCCTTTTAAATCTTTTGATAAAACAGTAACTGAGAAATAACATGCAAAGGATTACTTCCTAGTGTTTAAATCCTCCATTGGAATATATTTTCCTGAGGCCAAGTAACACCACTAAGTTATCAAACACTGAGCATTGCTTCCCTCAGATGGATATGGAAGATATTGCCAGGTTATACACCTGAATCTTCAATGAACACATCAACAGAAGGGAGCGCAGAGGAAGGCAATGATGGGGATTACTGAACTCATTTCAGCCTTTGCAACAATTGTCTGGAGGTGGCAGCTCCATCACCTGCCAGCTAATGAGGCAGCCCGTGCAAAAATACATCATCTGTGGGCACTACTTTTGTACTGGTTGCTGTTACACTTCTCTATGATGTATTGCCAGGCACTTTTCATTTTGTTGGCTTGATAAAGAATATATCGTCACACTTAATTGGCAGACATTCTCCACAGCAATTTTCACTTCTCATGCTCTGATTTTATCTTCCTGATATTACAAAGGTATTGTTTCAACCTGGTAATTTTATTCTCAATTTGTATGGCACTGAATTTTGAAGTAGATTTGGAGATAGGTTCCTTATGCATATTATGGGGTAAGACAGTAGACTGGCCATGGTTTTCAGTTGTGCCAGGCAGAAACAGACTTACTTGTAAAAACACAGAAGTTTTGTCAGGAAATTGGGTGAAATAATAAAGGAGACAGCCACAGCTATTCAAATGGCTTTTACATGCTTGTTTGAATAACTCTTTCCTCTCTCTTTTTTTTTTTTTTTTGTACAATTTGGTTTCATGTATTTATTTCATTATGTCTTCCAACAATAAACATTTCCTTCTTTAATGATTTTTGTGGTAAAATCTATGAAGCTTTGAAAATACATTTCAATCTTAGAATTTGACTTAATTGTCATATAAAAAAAACCACAAAACCTTTCCAATTCTAGAGTAATGTATATAAAATTATAGATATACATAACATACATATATGAAATGATAATGTTCTCATAGTTATTGCCTTCCCACTTTTTTTTGCTTTAAGTTTCACTTCTTGATTTGCCATTAGGGGTTTAGGAAGACAGCTGACAATCAAGGCTACACTGGAATAGGACCTAAAGCTAACTATTCCTACACCTACTTTCTTACATGCTTAATGAGTTTATTTTTCATTTTTAAAACAGTTTACACAGACTTGAACTGAACACCCGGGATCATTCCCCAAAGACTAAGTGGTATGAATTAAAGATATGCTGTTATCCTCAAAGTTTCTTACCAAATAGATACAGCTAATGCTACTTCATTATTGTGTAAGAATTACATCACTTCACTGGTTTGCAAAACATTGCCTGACAAAGTTTGCCATTGTTCAATTACAATTTTATGCTTTTACACTCTGATCCTATCAGGGTTTTAGTCTGGAAATCTGAAGATCACTGGACAGATGTTGGAAGGGACATCTGGAGATACTTGCCAGTCAGCCTCAACTCACAACATGGAACAAAGTCTTTTCAAAGGTACCTTTACTTTGAGCAGAGACAGAGCTGTGTGTTTTCCACAGATCTCTTCCTAACTAAATTATTCTCTGGGTGTGATTTGCTCCTGAAGACAGCCTTAAAACTTGTGTTCACAAGAACTGTCAGTGGTTATTGGTTTACAAATTAGAGATCATATATGCCCACATTGTTTAGTAGCAATAAGAAACTGTAATGTGATTAAGTGAAGCAACTGAAATGTAAGATAAAAAGCTTTTTCTTGTTATGTTTGGACAGATATTGTTGTATTTTCATATTACACATTCTCATTATTACTAATGTAAATACCTCTGGGTATATATATATCTGTGACTAAATCTAATTGTAAGAAAAATAAATCAGAATCCATCTTTATTTGTTTTCCAAATGAAATTACCCCAAAGACTATAAATTTCAAGTGAACTAAAGCAACGATAAATTAGAAATGTTTTCAAGGTGTGATAGGCAATAAAATAAGCCCTTTAAGCAAGTATGTCTCTAAATTACAAGATCAGGTTCTACATTGAATAGGAAGGAACCATTATGTGACAGTGATCTTCACTATCAGAGCCCCAACAAATGAACACTACAAATAGCCCATTCTCACATAAATCCTTCTGGAGGAGCTTTATCAACTCTATTTTATGGCATCAGACTGCCTTGTATAGCATTATGGTTTTCAGCCTTACATAGTGTTAACAATGAAAACTGAACAAAATTTTGCTGGTAGAAACCCTTCATCTAGGATGTCAGTGAAGGAAGTGATTAAATTCCTTTTCAGATTAATGACTAAACCAAAAGTCACTGCATGTTGTAGGCTATACTCCAGGCCAGGCAGTACTAAACTCAGGAATTAGGAAGCATATTGTAATCTAGAAGGTACTGAAAAAAATTCTGAGAAGAGGTCTGAGTACAATTAAGCTTGGATTTGTGAGCAAAGACAAAACAAAATGACCCTTTGTAAAGGAACACAGGGAAATGTTCTTTGGACACATATCTGATTATTCTCTTCCCTTTCTCCTTTCATTCACAACAGTTTGCCAATCTCCTCAACACTGGGGTTTCTTTAAAATGTATTTGTATATATATTAGAGTATTCTGGCCAGATTTCGTGGCATATTGGGTTTTTTGGAAATTAACTCAGACTACTGCTATATCTTACAAACCAAGTGGATTTTGTAAGTCTGCTGCAAAATGCCTTGGATATATCAATCTTTTTGCTAAAATGAATGTAAATTTATATTCCACTTTTACTGAACACTGGAAAAGGTGAAATGTCAAAAGAAAGTAACTCCAGGACTTTAGCCACTGAAATCAAGACAGCAAGAGCACTATAAATGTCTTTAGTGGTTATATAGACATTAACAGGAGTCGTGACAGGCCTTGGTCCTTCTATTATTCTCATTACAGCTGTACCCAGAAAAGCAAACAAGATACTGAAATCTAAGCATCAACATGATTTTCAAGAATGGTATTTAGTCATCTGCAGAAAAGCAATAGACAAAAAAAACCCCCAATATCCAGCAGAGGGACACACAGAATCAGGGTTACTGACTTCCTAATTCTGACCCTGACAAATTCCATGCATATTCTGCTCAGCACACAGCATCTAACCTGGCAGGTTGTTCAGTAGCTCAAACCTTGATAGTGTTGCACAACTCAGTTGTGCATCCATAAATTATTCTATATTCAACCACTAAGAAGCTTGAACCAAATGTTACTAAAGCAGTTGTTCTGCTCCCTCTATTTGATATTCAGGCATTAAAGATGTGTGCACTCCAAAGGATAGGGAAAACACAACTTTATTCTATCCTCTGTGTGACAGAATTCAATTTCCATAATGTTGAACATTGAATTCATAACTGAGTTTTTGGCATTTTTTGCTTTTTTTTTGTTGAAGATGCATCACTGTGCAGGAAAAAGGTGAGATTCATTCATATCCATTTTGCTTGTTTTAGTTGAGTCTTCATAAAATTTCCATTGATTTATGTTAGAATGATAAAGCCAATGACAAGTACCAAGTTTCTATCCTTATAAGCAGTACAGCAGTTGTTGTGTTTACATGCAGTTCATGCCTGAATAAGTATTGAAGACCTTGCTAAATTAGTCTAGAGTACCACAGCAATTTCATCTAATTGCCATTTGTCAGAATTTTATTACAATCACTGAATATTTTTAATTATATTAAGAAAACAAAGATGTCAACTGATGATTTCATAATATGTCAGAGATTCCAGAGAGTCAATAATTTCATGATTTATCATTTCAAAGTATGAGCACAGCAGCAATATTTCCTACTGTTGAAAATTACCATCCATTAAAAGAAAAAGAGTTTGTTGTCTTGTGTTATTGCTTTACTTATTGTTGTTTAAATACATCAAATTTAACCTGATATTGGCCATCACTGAAACATGGTGGATAAATCATATGACTAGAGTGTAGCTGTTGATGGATACAAGCTCTTCAGAAGGGACAGGAGAAGAAAGAGGGGTGGAGGAGTTGCCCTGTATGTTAAGAAATGGATTGAAAGTGATGAGATATCCCTAAAGAATAACCACCAGCAAGTTGAAAGCTTGTGGGTAGGAATTAGAAATCAAGGCAACAAGGGGAACCTTGTGGTTGGGGTCTACTACAGGCCACCCTACCAAGACGAAACTCTTGATGAAGGTTCCTACTCCAACTCCAGGAAGCATCAAGTTGGCAGGCTCTTGTGCTGCTGGGAGACTTCAACCCTCCCAACATTTGCTGTTAAAGTAATGGAGCCAGCAGCAGACAATCCAGGAGGCTCCTGGAGAGCCTTGGTGACAGATTCCTGAGGCAGAGACACCTAGACACCCCCACCAGAGGGGAAGCAACACTTGATCTGGTGATTACCAATGGAAATGAGCTCATTAGGGATCTCAAGACTGGAGGCAGCCTGGGTGGCAGTGACCATGCACTGGTAGAATTCACACTACTTAAGTCAGAGCTCAGTCAAAAAGCACAGTCAGGACCTTGAATTTCAGAAAAAGAAACTTCCAGCTCTTCAAGGAGTTAGTCAATAGGATATCCTAGGAAACAGTCCTCAGAGACTATGGAGCAGAACAGAGCTGGCAGATTTTTAAGGACACTTCAGAGACTGCAAGAGATCTTGATGCCCAGGTGTAAGAAAGGAAGCAAGAAAGGGAAGAGAGCAGTGTGGCTAAGCTAAGACCTACTGGTCAAACTGACAAGCAAGAAGGAGCTTCACAAGTGGTGGAATCAGGTACAAATACCCTGGGAAGAGTAACATCACATAAGCCTCATATCCTAGCCACGTTTTCTGACATATCTATTTCTTAACTAATGTTAAGATTTTAAGAAAAATTGGCTTGCAGAGAAAAAATTTGTAAGTGCATTAAGGAGTTGCACACATTTATTTTTATTTTTAGCACCACACAGTACTGAACTGACATTGTGTGCTAGTAAAATTCTCTGAAAATATACTAGAAAATATACTAAAAGTTATTTCAATGTTCATTCACTGCAAGGTTGACACTGGACTTGGTAGAAAATGTGAATTTGTAACTAGTCAGGCCTGAGATCCTGAAGATATGGGAGTAGACCTGTAGCTCAGGTTTTAGAGATGACAACCCAAATGATGCAGTAATTTCAGTCACTGTTTTCTCATATGCTGCCAATTTAATAATTATTCTGCTATATGCAGTAAAAGATTCTGGTGGGTTCAGTTTAGATGTGTGAATTGTAGTTAATAAATTGATGAAACTGCCTTCAAAATGCAAATGCTTCACTCAGAAATGATTTATAAATCACCTCTCAGCCCCTTATTATTGTAATGAAACAGCAATTAAACAGAGATACTGCTCTGTAGAGATCACTGTACTGCTCTGTTGGGACATTTGGATTGGAAATAGTTTACATAAAACATCATGGCTATCTTTCTTAATATATGTATTGTGGTAAATTGTTAAGTTTATATTTAAACTCATACATTTTCTCTGTTGTGTTTCAAGCACGGCCATACAAAAGGTTTTTTACTGCTGCCAGTAGCTGGGAGTATAGCTACAGTGATAATTCAAGTGAAGCAAGTCTAGAGCACAAGTGACCTATAGTCCAGTACAAACTTTATGTTGGTCATCATAGTCCATACCTTAGCTCTTCTATACCATAGAGCCTATATGTAACAGGATATACAGACAATATCAACAGAGAAAAACTGAATAACTTCAATTACACTAAATTTAAAGCCATATGTGGCATCCTTGTGTATACCAAACTAATTTTTTAGGAGTTTGGCATCACAGAACTCAATCAAGAGCTTCTCATCTTCATTCAAAGAAAACAGTATTTTGTCAGTCTTCTGTTTCTAAGGAGGTATTATTCCCACTCTCACAATACTCCTAAGCCACACCTAGCAATATCCTATTTTCCCTCAACCTAGCAGAACCAGAAGTGACTGTGTCACATCGTTCATTTGTAAATTAGAACATTACACTTTTCCCACTTGATTCATTAAAAGATTTACAGAACAGAGAATGATGTAGCTCCAGTTGCAAGCATTCCCCTAAGGAACGAAACACCATGTGTTAGCAGATACTATATATTTAAACAAATGTAAGAAAGGATAATGGTGCAGAAAATAATAATAACTCAAGCACCAAATTAACACAAGTCTTTTATAAATCAGCTTTTTAAAAGCACTCCATTTACTAACACCTTAGAGTCTATACACTGTTTCTGAAGCTAAACAGTGGTTTTAAGTTCCCAAGGGCTGCTGACTCTATCTGCTCAGTTCAATAGGACACCTTGGCAGTTCTGCTCTGCTGGGGTTATGACAGTTTTGTTCAGGCAAACAGCAGAAGCCAATCCAGAGAACCATTTTCTGCAGGTAAATATTGTTCTGCATGTACATGCAGTTCCAGCTGCCATTTACTTATAGGCTTCCTGTTACTTGTTACATTGGCAAGGAAATCTTCCACAAAAGAAAAAATAAATATAGCAATCTTTTCAGACAGTTAGGGATTTTTATTAGGTAGAAAGTAATTTTCTTCAGATGATTTTCCTAATAGTGCTGTCATTAATTCCAAATGAGGAGCTCAGTGGATTTTGATTCTAGCTCCCTCATACTTAATTGGATAGCTGAGGCTAAAAAATATTCCCAGTGGTCAACCATGCCACAATGTAAGATTACATTAAATATGCCAATCATTTGGTTCAGGCAGAAGGGCATAAAGAGCAACAGAATTTAAGTTCTATTATTAATGATAAATTGGCTGTTGCACCAGAATAATAATTGTCCGAGTTGCTTGAAATAATTATGCATTTCTTAATACGAACTCTTATTAATATGACTAGGTGGTGATGAAGTACAAAGTACTGCCCAAAGTGAATTAATGATCATTTCCTGTAATATGCTAAATTAAAAAAAAATTTTATAAACTAATTAGATATCATACTCAAAAATATTGCTTTTTTAAAAATTCCATACGTACAAATAAGTAGAAATAAAACAAAAACATTTATTAAAAGTTCCTTATTCGATTTTTTTAATAGCTTGGTAAATCTATCAAATACTGAGTGGAAACAGCTGAGAAAGAAGTCATTAAAACACAATAATTAATTAAATTTTACAACAGTTCTGACTGCCTTTCTTTCTGTTCCTGACAGATAGTAAGGATCTGTTCCCGGGTGACTTGGTCTAGATGATCCTGCTCAGGCAGGGGGGTTGGACTAGATGATCTTCTAGGTCCCTTCCAACCCCTAATATCTATGAATCTATGAATCTTAAGTGCAGTGTCACATTTCATAAGGCACTAGTCTATATGATAGTATTTGTTTTTACACATGTACTTATTTTAAAAGCCAAGGCTTTTTTTGTAGCAAGAAAGAAGTATTATAAATCCATAACATCTCAAAATACTTCCAGAAATTGTTATATATAGACAGGATTAGAAAGAAGAAGCAACATTCATACCTCTTTACAGTAACTTTTTTTTTTTTAACCACAATTTATTTATATATTTGCATGGGGATGTTACCTTCTAGAATGCATTTTCTCTGTCCACATAAACACATAATATTTTTTAGTTTAATATAAAATATTATATTTATCTTTACAGAAGTGTGAAGTCACCTATTTATTTTCAGAAAATAAATATGAGTATATGTGCAATTAAGACATTCACAATCTCTTACCAATATATCAATTTGGACAAAGTCTCTTTGGTTGAGTAATTTAGTTTTGATACCCATTTAATATTTTCGACACTGCTGAGATTCCAACAAGGGTGTTAATTAGTGCCAACTGTGAAGTTGGTTTCCCTGCTACTGCCATCTGTCTTACAGATACTGAATCATTTAATTATTTGAAGGTGCAATTACAGAAGTTGCAAGTCATTTAAGACCAACCATTCATTATTTTTAAAAATGTAAAGTTGTAGTCAGATACTAAAGAGGTTTGGGTTTTTTTTCCAGATAATATAGTTTAACTGAGACACACAAGTAGCAAAGCAGATCCATTACACTAACAACCTTATAGTAAAGTCAAAGATGAGCAAACCTAAACTTGTCTAAGAGCACCTATAAAGTGTAAATTTGAAGGAAAAAAAAAAAAAAAAAAGAAAAAACGAAGCTCAGAGTAGTTTTCGTTTATAATTCTAAAATTTCAATCAACCAATCTCTACATATTTTGGACTGGAGAACTTTGTCAGCCATCAAATATCTTGCAATGGATCATGAAACCTTTTAAACTGGAAACTTCATGAGGATTACACTGGTTTATAGATTAGAAAGGAACCTGCACAGATGATGACTTGTTTACCTTGGTTCCATGATTTGCACAGAAAATGTAGACTACAGTGGTTCAGCTTGCTTTTCAGGGCACAAATGGTTGTGTTTGTCATGAGAAAGGTAGTCCTACTTACCAGGTTTTGGAATACTTTGGTATTCATAAGCATATGTGGGAAAGTGTTTTTGGGTAATGCTGTTTTAATTTGAAAATGTGGGCAATTGATAGTTAATGTATGAATAAATATAATTAAATTCTGCATTTTTGAAAGGCATCGATGCCTGTCTAAAATATTTTATTGTCAGTACCATGAGGTGCAGTCTCCAGATCTCAGAGAATACTGAATTAATCTTACTTACTGTAGTTAATGATTAAATAATGCCTGTGAGAGTATCATGAAAAAAAGCAAGCACAAGTACACAAGCAAAGCTGTCCTTTTCAAAGCAGGGGATCAGGCAAACTCCAGGACAACAGAACTGGTCAGAGAAAAACAGTATTTCCTCCAGAGGCTCTGGGGAAAACTCTGAGACTGAAGCTGTGATAAGCTATTTTGTTTTAATTGTCTTTGGAAATTCTAATTCTTTATGTTATGTAATCAAATATATATATGAATCTAAATTGCAATAGCAGCTCTAAAATGGTGAAGCATAATTTAATTTTAAAAAGTTATTTTGGTCCATAGGGGAACATTTTCTGCTTTAATCTAGACAAGCACAGTATCTGAAAAGATTTGTAATGAAACATAACTTTCAAACAGATACCATGGTGGTAGTATGCATTAGCAGCAGTGTGCATTCACCACTCACAATTCTTCATAAATGTCATGTCATCCACTGGGTAGCTGCTGTTTAAAAGCTGGATTGCTGGTGACAGCATCAATTATGTATGATTTTTACAGACTTTGTGGTCCAGGCATAATCCTAGGTATTATTGAAGAGAACACTGTTTCTACTCACATATGTATTTATACAAGATGAAATCCATGTAAATAAAAATATGAGAAATGCTTACGTTGATGACACATCCAACAAAGAAAAAAACATACACATATGCTTTAAAATTATCACTAAAAATCAAGAAAGAGCAAAACAACTAATTAAAGCTGTTACCCAAAACTGGGACATTTATAGGTAAGTCAGTTAAAGTCAGCAAAGTATTAGTCTTGTTTAAATACCCCTTAAAGAGTCATTCTGTTACAAACCCAGATTACAAAAAAACAAGTTGTCTCAGCAATTAAAAAAATTAGTCATTTGGTGGCTGATGAGTTAGTTTCTAAACCACATGGACCATTGTGGAGCTCAGGCTGTCATTTTTTTGCAGTTGCAAATCCCATTCAGGAAACTTGCTGGTTTTTTTAAGAAAATGGAAAGCATTTTTCTAGGATAAAGGAGCAATAAGATAAGTCTAAAACAATCTGAAGGAACTTTGTTAATATAGCATGCAGAAAGAAAAATTACCCATGATTATCCAACTGAACTAAATGATTAAAAGTAAACTACATATACATGGCACTTTATTTTTTCTTTTTAATCTGCTAATGAAAATTGCACTTAATATTGCAATATTACTATTTTATTTATTTCATTATGAGTTTTGCTCTACTGCAAATTTAAAAATATGGACCTCTGTTTTAATTTTTGATGAAATACCGGCACAAAGTTGTTACCATGAATGCATCCATCATTGTTCAACACTATTTAAGTCAATTAGATAATCACATAATCCACATTTCTTAAGCTTGGCTGTGAGGATACCTGGGAGACAATATTGCAAGGCAAGGACAAGCTGTTCCATCACCTTTCCAGGGATGGAGGTGAGGAAGAAGTGTCTACCTTGTTTAAACACTGACTTGTAATTATTCATCATTTTTAAAGATCACAGGGTCAAGAAATACCAACAATGTGAAAGACAAGACCAACCAGAGAATCTCCTGTTGACATTAAATCTTAGCATACATAAATGATCTTAAAAAAAAATAAAATTGCTAAGGCTTTGAAGGGCAATAAATTTTTCAGGCTACTATATGTAATATTCTTTTAAGTAAATTCATTAAAAAATCAAGTTCAGTTTTCTGTAATTTACTTATTGGTTTAGTGGCAAAAAAACGGATATCAAAAAACATATAAAATTGGAGAACAAAATCAATACTATAGCATCAAGTCCAGTGTCACATATGAGATGAAGAGCATAACTGAGTCCTCAGAAAGTAATTTTTTACTGTTTTGAAAAGTAATGTAACTATCCTGTCATCTATCTCCAAATCAATTCACATTGAATCAAATCCCATGAAATGTGGACCCTTACACAGCATTAGGTTTGCAGATGGTTGATTTCTGACATCCAAATGGAGGTTATAGCTCTTACAGAATATCTTTAGAATGTCAAAATGTTTAGGTATTTTTAAGAAGCTAGATAGACCCTGAAAGGTTCTAAAGATAGTGAAACTGAGAAACCACATGGTAGCAAAATAAATATTGGAATCATATAGTCATAGACTCATAGAATGGTTTATGTTGGAAGGGATCTTACAGACCACCGAGTTCCAATTTTAAATATGAATATTTATATATAAATAA
>JAOEGS010011219.1:16042-31271 GCA_025447755.1 Corythornis vintsioides | reverse complement strand
TCTCCCCTGAGCCTCCTCCTCTCCAGGCTCAACACCCCCAGGTCCCTCAGCTGCTCCTCCCCACACTCCTGCTCCAGACCCTTCTCCAGCTCCATTGCCCTTCCCTGGCCACGCTCCAGCCCCTCAGTGTCCTGCTGGGAGTGAGGGGCACAAACCTGACCCAAAGATTCAAGGGGCAGCCTCCCCAGTGGGGAAACTTCCCAGTGACCCCAGAGAACAAACAAGACAGGTGCAGTTTGATGAGCACACCATGCAAGTGAGATTTACAGCCCTGTCTGAGTAGGGGTGACCCATCCTTGTCACCTGAGAGCACCATGTCACTGCAGCAGCCACAGAGCGACAGGCAAGGGCACCCCTGTCTCTCCCCTCCCCTCCCTCAAGTGCTGCATGTTCACTGAGGAAATGTCTCTGTTGTTTGCTGGCCAAGCAGAAGAGCAAAGCTTGCAGTGCAGTCAGGAAAGCCATTAGCACTGCAGGCTCTTCAGAAAAAATAACATTATTCTTTAATGCTGGGCCCTGCTTCAGTAGCACTCAGCAGCACAATGGGCTGCTCCAGTCACACCAGCTTATGAAACCAACCATAAAGCAAAATGTCTCTGGAAGGAGACCCAATAATGCATCTCCCCCACTATCTTCTTCAGCAGCAGAACCAGATGCTTTGCCATTAAAGGTGTTTTGGCAGGTGCTAAAGCCCGTGCTGGGCATTCCAGGCCAGCCCCAGCTTCCATAGCCTCACAGCTATGCATCAAGAGCCCTGATGCCTGGGGACATCATCTCCTGGTAGCTAAACCACTCGGGCTTTGCTCCTCTCAGCAAATCACTTTCTGGGAATTTTAAACCTAAGATGATAAAAGTTTTTAAGCCAAATTGCTGAAATCAAGTGAGCGTTTAGCAAAACGAGCAGCTGGGAGGAGAAGTGTGGAGCAATGGCCAGGAGCACACATTCCTCAGACACACATCATGGTACCTCCTCCCCAGAGCCCCTGCTGAAGCCCTACAGCAAGCAAAAGAGTTTTGTCAGCATGGTCTGGGCAAGAGGGATTCGAGATGTGTCACTCCTGACAGCAATGAGCTCAGCAGGGCACAGACACTACAAATGGGCAAAGGAAAAACAAGGAGACACTAAATTCCAGCTCCAGTCATGGAAAAAGTCTAGAGGGACTCACAACACACATGTGGTTGTATTTCTTCCTGGTGTGTCCTCTTGTTCCCAGGGCTGCCTGTGCTTCAGCTGATGTCCAAGGATGGGGGTGCTGGGAGCCATCCCTCAGGCACTGAGGAAGGACTTTGCAGGCTGAGTAGCAGAGCTGCAGCTCCTAGAGGGGAAAAGAAGGGAAATTTCCATGATTTGGAATGAGAATGAGCTGAGGACACCCTGAAAGGAGAAAGGAAGCTTGGGATACCTGCCAGGGGACAACCGAGTGCCAGGCTGAGCTTTTAAAGTCCAATCTTTTTATGCTTTGGTTAATTTTTTGGGGGTTTTATTTCATAAATGTCATAAATTCAAACAGTGTATTTCTTGTGCTCCTTATTAACGGGAGCTTGTTTTTTGTTGGGTATTTTGTGTTTTGTTTTTTTTTTTTAAAGGATTATATAAAAATGCATATTTATGAGACAAGCAGGGATCAAGAACAACGATAGTTAAAAGATGCAATTATCTTGAAAAAGTTTGGCTTCGTTTTCCTCCTAATGAATACAATGTTTTAAAGCAAGCTAATTGGCTTGCCAGTCATTTACCACAGTTGCCCGCTCATTATGACTCCAATATTTCCTTATAAGCAAATTTAAAAGCAGTCTGCTCCTCCAGCTTGAAGTATCAAGCCTCGAAGGAATTATCTGGGGGTTTGTTGGGTTGTTGGTTGTCTTTTTTTTTTTTTTTTTTAATACCACACAATAAAAAGAATGCTGCCTAAACACTAGTGGCATCCTCATTAGATGAAACGTCCTTTTGTTTTGATTGGAAAAATCCTGAATGGGAGATGAAGAGTAAAAAGGGAGGGTGAGAAAAGCAGAGGAAGGCTTTGGTAGGAGTTGCTGAAAACGCTTAACAAGTTCCAGTCTGGAACACAGGCTGGCTAATTAATATTGGGAATTCAGCCAGAAACTGGGCTGTTCCTCACATACATATCACTGTGGTGGGGTGAGGTTTTGGAGGGGACAGGCAGGGCTGTGCTTTGGGCAGCAGCTCCATGTGCTGGCCCCCACACACCCTGTCCCAAGGGTGAGGAGAGCTCTGGAGGTAGGAACCTTCTGTGCTCAAGTTTATGCCCATTGCTCCTTGTCCTGTTGCTGGGCACTAAAGAAGAGACTGGATCCTTCTGTTTGACACCCACTCCTCAGATATTTATAGACATTCATAAAATCCCCTCTGCCTTCTCCTCTCCAGACTCAACAGCTCCAGTTCCCTCAGCCTTTCTTCAAAAGGGAGATGCTCAAACCCCTTCATCATCCTTGTAGCCTCCATGGGACTCTTTCTAGTAGATCCCTGTCTCTCAAACTGGATAGCCCAAAACTGGACACAGTATCCCAGGTGTGGTCTCACCAGGGCAGAGTCAGGGGCAGGAGACCCTCCCTAGACCTGCTGGACACAATCTTCTCAGTGCCCTCCAGGATGCCATTGGCCTTTCTGGCCACAAGGGCAGTAAAACCAGCGTGGGTTTGCTGCTGCTGGTGAGGGGCTGAGCTGCCCCCAGCCCCCCAAAACCAAGGGTTTCCCAACAACACAGCTTGCTCCTGAAGAGGGCTTTAAATCCAAGCAAGGTCCAGTTGCAGGCATCCCACACGGATTGTGCTCCTCCAGACCCAGCCTCTGCTCTACCTATGGACACTGGCTTGCCCGGGGAGACCACTAGGAATAAAAAACCAGAAAAATAAGAGAGTCAGGACATTGAAATTACATATTAATTTGATTTTCCAGAAGGTTTCTAGGAAATGTTTTCAATCAAGAAGTAAATTCAGATTGTAATAAAATATTACATAAATATTTACATCAGCCCTGGCTTTACTTTAAAAGGAGGGATTTTTTTTTTCCCCCCTCCCCCCACCCTTCCTTGCACACGCTGCCAAAGTAGTGAGCTGGCAAGCCAGTGAAAAAAGCTGCAAGAGTCACTTTTTCCCCTAGCAGATCCATCACTGAGCGATCAGGAGGTTTTATTTTTCCCATGTCTCCCCCAAATTCCATCATTTCCCCTCCTAAAAGCTTCCATGTGTATCCCGAGCACGCGGGTCGCCCAGGTAAGGCAGCGACACCAGCTATTTATACAAATTAGATGGGGAAAGGAAGGGGGGGGAGGAGACAAGGGGAGGGAAAACGTCTTCAAAGCCACAGCACATTAAAAGGAATTTATTAGATGTGTTGAGTGGGCAGGATGCCAGCTAAATTTAATATGGATCTATATACAAAGAAACTGTCTAGTTACACAGAATGAATATTTAATCATGCGTGGATCAAGCAATTTCACAGAAGTAATTAAAAGCAGGCTTTGTTTATTGCCAAAAATTATAGCTACCCTATTGACCTGGTGCTGGAGTTCTTTTGCCATATTGAACACGTTACCTGCTGATATTATGTTATTAAATGGGGATTAAGACTATTTTTTTCCCCCCTTTCAGATAAGAGCTCTTAAGCTATCTTGTCTGTTTGTGCATAGAGGGAGGGAGGATGGGGACGAGTGGGGAGAAAAAAAAAAGCCCTACAGTGGAAAAAACTGGCCTGCCTGAATTAGAAGGGTTAGGAAAACACTCTACCTATAATGGGGAGGCAGAAAATGCCAAAGCAATTAAATGCTCAACAGATTAGTTTGCTCCCAGGGGAGCAGCACATCCTGAGGGATGAGCCTGATTCTGCTTGGCCACTGGGGAGGTGCCCAGAGCTCATGGCTTAGGACTAAAGTCAGGGCAGGAGGATGCTCAACTGGGATAATCATTGGAGAAAAATGGTGGGGAAAAAAAAAAAGAGCCCTTTATGGTGAAAAAAACATTTATACTGGAATTCAAGGCCTGTATCCCAGCCTGTCTCCAGCCCCACGGGGAAGCTGGGGCTGTCACTGCTGTTTCTCCTGACTGGCTGGATGTGAATTCCCCCTTCCGTGTGCTAGTGGCTCTGCCTACCAGGCATATGCCACAGATTTGCCTTGAAGAGACCTGACAACCCCAGACTGGCCACGTGGCTTTGAACTGCCCTGTGTTGTCAGGAAGGGCTGCTCTGGGACCTCAATGTCCACGACTCCCTGCTCGTTGTAACCTTGAGAGTGATCTGAGAGCAGCCAGAGGAGCTGAACTCCTCCTGCAGTTTTGCTGGACACCCATGGGCAGGACCAGGGTGGAGTTCCTTGCACAAGCAAAGGCTGTTGGTGCTGGGACCCTTCAAACAAATGCGTTGGCACTGCCCACAGCAGAGCCCTGGGGTGCTGGGAGCCAGAAGGAATCACTGACAGATGAACACAGACACAAGCACAACATTCTGACCCTGAAAAAACCCTCTGGAGGGGGAATCAGTCACAGCAGGCTGGAAACAGCCAGATCCAGCCTGTGTGGTGCCTGTGATCCCCGGGGCAGTAGGTCAGAAGAATAAGTAGGAATCCCACCCAAACCATCCATGAGTCTGTGACTCCAGGATTCTCCACTAAGCACCCCGAACATTTTTGCCACAGACAAAATGCCTGTTAATGCAAAGCAGCTTGAAAAAGCTTTGGTATAAAACTATCCCTTGGAGAGACAACTTCACCTGGGAGCAGAAGAAAAATCAGGAGCCCGGCGTGCAAAAAAGGCTGGAGAAAAAACACCACAACAAAAACAAAACAACTGAAAGAGGCCAGGGAAACACAAGCAGCAGAGAAACGTGGAGAAGCATTAAAAGCTGATGGGCTCTCAGAACCCAGGGTGCCAGACATGAGGACTTCCCAGGCTCCTGGCAGCCCCACGCCCCTCTCCCCAGCTCCGCCACCAGCCACTTGTAGTCTATTAGCAGCTGAGGATATTACTGGTTTACCCTTCCTCTGCATAACTATAAACGACAGAGCAAATTGCCACTCAGTGAGCAAACAAGGCTGATGTATTTAAGCTGACAGCAGCTCTCTTTCCCTGATGATTATTTATAGAGCATTAGCACCGGGCGGCTTCACCGGGCGCTACCCGGGGCCGGCAGCTCCCAGAGTCTGAGAGAGAGTTCCCGGGGCAGAAGGGAAGCCAGGGGTGGTGACATTTATAAGCACTAAGATCTTAAAAGACAGGAAAAATACTACCGTGGATGAAGGCTCAATCCAGTTGTAATAAAAAGCTGGAATTCAGGCCAAGAGCTGCTGGGCTGGAAGAGTAAGAAAATTCACACTCTTTACGGGTTCCATTTTTTGCTATGGGACAGCTGAAGGTGCTGCTGATTCTATAGCCATAGCTATGGGTACATGCACATGCACACACACAGAGGGCTAAAGGAGACTATACATACAGAGAGATTCATAGGAAGGTTTGGGTTGGAAGAGATTAAACACATCATCTCGTTCCAACCTCCCACTAGAGCAGGTTGCTCAAAGCCCCATCCAACCTGGCTTGAAGGCATCCAGTGATGGAGCATCCACATATAAATATATATAGGCACATATTAACCTAAGGAGAGTTTTACTCTGTATTCAACCAGTATCCATCCCAATGCAAACACAGGACACACAGCAGTCCAGCTGCCCAAACAAATTCTGCTCCTGCTGGCCACACCAGAACTGACACAGCCAGGATACTGGTGGCTTCTTGACCCCCTAGGCACTCTCTGGGCTCATCTCCAGCTACCTGTTGACCAACCCCCCTCAGATCCTTCCCTACCAAGCACTTTCCTGGAGTGCAGCCTGGAGCAGTGCAGGGGGCTGGTGTGACCCAAGGGCCGGACCTGGCCCTTGGTCTGGTTGAACCTCAGCCTATTAATCCAGCCTGAACCCAAGCTCAAAATCTAAATAAAACACTATTAAAAGTCCCTTACCCCTGGTCTACCCTACTTCACTCCTGTCTCTTCAGGAGGACAATTATTCTAATAGTTAGGATATAGTACCTAGGATAACTATTGTAGTTAATATCAATACCATCCCTGAGCCCTGCCATGCTTGGTCTCCTCTCCCTGCCTGGGCAGACACATCAACACCTCCCCCATCACCACCAGCAAACTATAGCTCTCAGATAATCAGAAGATGCCTGCAGCCTTCCCAGGGTGCTGGGGACCCCCTCAGGACAGAGGGTGCTGCCAGCCAGCACCCTGCCATGCCCAGACCTGCAATAGCTAAATGCCACCAGTCGGCCCCAGCAGGTGCCACACGGCTGACTTCATTCATGTGGCATCACCAGCCAACTCCAAGCTAGTGGAAGCAGCAGCTGGTGCTGGTTCCTTCTCCCTGGGGCAGTGGGACTATCCCACACGAGGATCCTTACAGGAGGAGAGTTTGCTGACCCTCGGGCTGTTATCTTGTCTATCCCACGTGTTAACATCCACTAATCGGTGCATATAAAAGGGAACTCAAATCACAGAGCGTAATTAAGATGTGAATTCTGATGTGTAGGAAGAAGGGAGTGTTGGGGGAGGGGTGGGGGAACCGTGGCCTTTCAAGGTCAAAAAACAAACCTCGACAAAAGTGTTATCTCCAGCGTTGCACAGCTGATTGCATCATCTGCATATGAAATGAAATATAATTAATATTTGTCATGCACAGACTGTTGCTGAACTCCCCTCACCCCCCCACCCTCCCTTCTTCATTAATCTCCTAGTAACAGCCAGAAAGTTGCATGTGGTAATAAAACACCGAGAACCCTCTCTAGTGATCTGAGCTGGAGATAAATCCATTCTCTTGTCAGCAAGCCTAGAAGGCAGAAACTGTAAGTTCCCCGGGAGTCGGCGACCTAGCTTGCAACAATTTGTTTAATTAGGAGAAAACAATATTTTTCACTAAATTGGGTGGCTAATGTGTATCGTTCTGATCTGCCAAGGAGGTGGATTTGCCCTCCTCCGCCATGCCAAGAAGACAGCTGAACGTTCTATTTACCTAGAAAGTATCCCTCAGCCCTCTGTTAAAGAGGATGAGAGACAAATTATACCTTCATGTTAATGGTTGATGATTCTCTTACTGCGTGTCTGGAGGCCTCTTAGGTCTTACTTCTCCAAGACATAAACCGATGATTTGTCCCAGGTATATTTTTCATCAAGCCCATAAAAACTTCCAGTTGATGTTAATGGAGGAAGAGTTTATCTCCAATGGGTCCCAGACAGGCTGATAGCAAGGAGATGCCAAGTACCCATTAAACAGTAAGACATAACAGGGCATGTGTTAGAGAGCAATAAAGACACACCTAGCTGAGTTATGGTGATTATGCTGTGCATTAGAAAAGCTCCTTCCAAACACCTTTGCTCTTGAGATGGGGTTTGGGAAGGGGGGGTCAGTCCTGAGCAGGTACATGCAAGAGTTCTACAAACCTCAGCTCTGCACACACTCTTGTTTCCAGGAACATCTCCCTCAAAAGAAAACTCCAGCCTGGAAGAAGAGACCGGGGAGATGTACTTTAATAATATGTAGAAACACAAGGGCAAAATAGAAAAAAGAAATTATGCAAAGATGGGGAGTCTGGTCAACTATGTTCTGTGGTGAAAATTTGGACCCCTGACTCCCAGAAGGACACTGAGGGGCCAGAGCGTGGCTAGGGAAGGGCAATGGAGATGGGGAAGGGTCTGGAGCAGGAGTGGGGTGAGGAGCAGCTGAGGGACCTGGGCTTGCTCAATTTTTTCTTCACAGACTATGCATTTTTTCACCTCCTCTGCATTTGCTTCAGCACCACAACCTGCCCTCCTCTTACACCTCCCCGAGCACACACTGGTGCACCTTCTCTCTATGCAAAAACCCCAAATTAAGACCAGATCCATAGCTGAAAGAAATGTAAAGCTCTTGTGGGAAACTGGCACGGGATGGAGGTACCCAGGCCCTGCCAGCTTTGCACACCCCCAGACCTCACGTCGGTGTTCGCTGCACCGCATCTTGCCCACATCTGGAGCCACAGGCTGGGGTTTTGCTATGCTTTATTTAAAACTGGGTCCAGATCTGGAGTTTCACAGCTCAGCTCTTGGCTCTCTCCCAGCCCAATCCCACTATGTCTTTTCCTTTGCTTCTTGTAACTTTTATTAGCCCAGAAAACCAGCTGAGGCCTGGATGGGCCCGCGGCGCTCGCCGTGGTGCAGGCCTCGAGTAGGCCTCGCTACCACAGTTCACTTCTGACCCCAGTGAAAACAGCCCAGGCAACCTTTGCTGCCTTCTCACTACACCACTGAAAACCCTGTTTGTCACCCTGCTCAGACCAATGCCTTTTTTTCATGCTGGCCTGGTTTCACCGAGTCCAGCCTGGGTGTGTTTCTCTAAGGGAAAGGGGTGTTTCACCAGCATTTTGCCAACATCCAGCTGTTACCAAACCCCAGCTCGTTTGGTGTTTGCTTTTTGGGCAGCATGCAAAAGCAACCTGGTAGCCTGCAAAGGAAACTTCCCATGATGGATATAAGGGCAAATTTGCACCCAGCCCTGCTCCAGTCTGAGTTTTTAAGCACTCACCTAGTGGACGTTGGCAAGAGGAGTGGCACTGCTTGGGCAGAGCCAGTCCGTGTCACCAGTGGTGCTCATCAGCATCCATCACTCCCAGGATGGAGCAAACAGGTCCAAGCACATGTCCTCTGCCTGAAACACAGCACAGGGGTGGTGTCAGCTCTGTTGGGAAAGGTAGAAGTGGGAAAGAGGTCTCCGAGTTGCTGTCTCCATCCAAGGCAGAGCAACCCAGAGTGAGAACGTGCTCCAGGCATCCTGTGTGTGATCACTGAGGAAGGTGGTTTGAACCTGGTGAGGGTTTGTAGCCTGGGCCAGGCTCTCACCACCCTCATCACCAACAATTCCTCCTTTCTCTCCAGTCTAAATCTCCCCCTTTTTGTTTAAACCCATCATCCCTTATCCTGACTCAACAGGCCCTGCTCAAAAGTCTCTCCTCATCTTTCTGACAGGCCCCTTGAAGTGCTGAAAGGCCCCAAGAAGTTCTCCCCAGATGTGGAGCTGCTGTTAGAAAGACAGAGGTGGCAGAGCCACTGTGAGCTGGGTGCAAGAGCTCCCTTAAAACCCACTTGCTGTTACATTGAACCACTTAAAAATAGTACAATGATCTTCAGAGGCTTGGCAGAGGCAGGAATGAAGGACTTCCCATCCTAGACTGGAGAGTGCATTTCTCATCCCTTCTGAAGTGGCTCAGAGCAGCTGCAACTAAAAGTCTCTCATGAAGAGTGAGCACCATGCAGGTGCCATTTTTTGCAGGGCTCTGCATTACAGACCAATCAGTCCCAAAAGGCTCCCCTGATCCACATACCTCATAGCCCATGTTCCAGCACAGCCCAGAAGAAGCAACAGATCTTCCCACACAGTCCTGCTCCTCACCAGCATAGATGTTCCACACTGCCCAGCTCCAACAAAACTGCCAAAATAGGGTGAGGTGGAAAGAAAATACTTAAGTTCAGGAGAGTTAGTGGGGAGATGAAGAAAAGGGAGACCAGGGGAGGGTTTGTGCTTGGGGATAAATGGTATAATGAGGAAGGAAACTGGAAAGGAATTCCTTGGAAGATGGTGTGCTGCTAATGGGTTCCCTCTGCCCAGCCGGAGCAGAGCCTCTCTCCATCTGGATCCAATGCCAGTTATCCCAGCACGGACCCATGTCAGAGGCAGCAAACTGCACCAAACTGCTTTGAGTGTGAGAAGGAAGCTGCACCAGCAAAAACATCAACTGGAAACTAATCAAACTGCTGGAGTCCTCCAAGGTTTATCTGCAGATGTGCCAAGCAGGACAGGTCAACCAGGTCCAGGACAGGACACCAACAGGGTGTCTGTCACGTTCCTGGAGCCTGCTGCCCCTCGGGAGCTGCTGGGGTCTGGGCTGTCAGCAGCACCCACAGAGGTTGTCTGTAGTGGGCTGGGTGCTGCTGTGGCAGCCTGAGTGCTGGTGTCCCCCCAAAACTGCAGCATGGCCCAGGTGTACAAGAAGCCACCAGCATCCTGGCATCTGTCAGCACCAGTGTGGCCAGCAGGACCAGGGCAGAGATCAGCACCCTGCACTGGGGAGGCCGTCCTTCAAATCCTGTGGTCAGTTTTTAGCCCCTCAGGTTTAGCTGAAGAAAGTTAATTTATTAATGGAAAGGTTTGCCCAGGCTGCCAAGGGCAGGGTTGGAGTCCCTGTGATCCCCGGAGGGTTTCAGAGCTGTGGTGCTGAGGGACAGGGGTCAGAGCTGCCCTGGCAGTGCTGGGGGATGGTTGGTCTCCATGATCCCACAGATCCCAAACCCCTGTGCGATTCCATGGTGTGACACGTGCTCCCTGCAAGGCCCTGGCTGGCGGGGACCATCTCCCTGCATCCTCCACTCTCCCTGTGCGGGCAGGGCCGTGCCTGTGGCAGAGGGAGCCCCGTGGTGTTTGCAGCTTTTCCTCGCAGGGAAATGGCCACTTTCCAACGCCCCATCGTTCCCGTTTTATAACCGAGCGCCGCGGCCAAGGAACGGAGCCGCGGAGCCTCTTTGGCACCAGGGAGGTTAAACATTTTCCTCTTGGCGCTCGTGCCTTGATAGCTGTTAAGTGCAGGCTGCTCCTAGGCCAGAGATATGCCTTTCAATAATCTCTTCCTTCACCATTTCAAAGCCTCCACAATAAGTATTACTTCCTGGCAATTCCCCGTCAGCCCGGGCTACGTGCTCTGCCTCTGAGACAACCCTCCCCGAGCAGGAGAAGGCTCTTTGCCGGGAGTCTGGTTGTCCTCTGTTCCTTTTGTGGTAAAGGAGGAATTCATCTGCTATTATATTTTCATCTCTTTGTCATCTGTTGGTATTGGAACAGCCTGCTCCCCAGGCTTGCTGGACACCACATGAGCTAGTTAACGTTAATAAAAGATTAAATTAACTGCGGGATCAGCGAGGCTTTCAAGAAACATATAACATTCTATTAATCCCAGGCACGCAGATTATTACACGTATTACTGGATTTACATATCGAATTGAAACGGGAGAAGGGAAAGGACTCTGCAATATCCCAGCTAGCCGAGCGTGCCCGTGACCCAGAGAGGAAAGAAATCCCCTCGGCCCCCGAAGTCCTCACGGCTGGAGGAGGGAGGGCTGGAGAGCTGAGCTCACAGCCAGCGCTGCGCAGGGAGAGCCCTTTGTCTGCCATTAGGCATCGATCCAGCCCTTAATGAGGTCAACAGGAGGCTTTCCACGGGCTTCAGCAGCCTCTGGAGCTGCTCCTTCCTAACCAAACCAAACCTCTGAACCCTTAGACAAGCGCAGCTTCGTCAGCGGGGCAATTAAGCCCACGACAGGAGCAAAGGAGCTGCTGCCACCACCAGCCCACCTCCCTGCAGATGGCCAAGCATCACCCCGGGGCTGGCAGCTGCAGCCCGTGGACAGCATCACAGAGAGCATCACAAACAGCATCATCACAGAGAGCATCAGGAAGAGCATCACTGCAGAGAACATCACAGACAGCATGGTGCAGAGCATGGTGGAGAGCACCACGGCAGCTCTGCAGGAGGATGGGGCCAGGACAACCAGGAGGAGCTGGCAGGAGGCTCTAGCTACAAACTCAGTCCCACATTAGGAGCCAGATCTCGATACCAAGAAATTTCTAGTGCAAAACCAGCATGACACAGCCCCAAGATAAACAAAACTCCCCGCTGTGTTGGGGCTGCAGTCCTGGGGTGTTGCTCTTCGTGGCTTGGAGCCCTGGCTGGTTTTCTCATTTGCTCTAAGCCTGTTTCCCCTCGTAAGGCTGATTTCTTCCTCTGGGCTCCCCAATGGCTCAGCCAGTGAAGCATCTGGCTCTGTGCACAACATGAGGCCACCTCCAGCTCTCCCTGCATGGTGGTTTCTAGCGGGAAGACTATCCCATGAAAGGGTCAGAGAAAACATCACCCAAATACCTACACTGACCCACATTTGTGGGCTCCTGCCTTCCCTTCCTCATGGACCACTGGAGGCAGATGGCAGCCAAAAGCATCACTAAGTGCTTAGGGCTTTTTCCTCCCTGTTTTGATTACATCTGGTGCATAAAAGATACCTAAAAACATTACTAGGACACCAACATTTTCTCCTGCTTACTGTTTCCAGCATGCAGGACAGAGGAAAGAGCATTCCAGGCTGCACCTTTGGGGTGTGAAGGAAGCCAAACAGAGTCAGGAGGATCAAAGTGCCAAACATGCAGAGGCAGAAGGAGAAACCTGGGCTGGCTGGGCACATCTCACACCCATTTGAACCCTGGAGGTGAGCAGTTGTCTTTGCATGGCACTGGGTCAGCTCAGCAATTCCTCCACTGATAAAAAACAAGAAAAAAAGAGAGAAAAAAAAAAGAATGCTGGTTGCTGCAAATGAGCTGAAACTTGGTGGCCATCCAGAAGGTGGCTTTCCATGGTTTGCTGGTGATGGATTGCTCGCCCAAGGAACAAACAAGCATCTGAACTCCTGTGCCACACTGACATCTTATGGAAAAAAGCATTTGTTACAATTACAGAGCAGCAGGAGCTGGAGAGGTGCCTCGAGGGTGGACTTGGAACAGTAAAGGCCCCAGTTTGGACACCCACCTTCTCCTGGCAAAACTGCCTCTGTCCGTGGTGTAAGTGGTACAAACAAAAAAACAAAACCTGGGGAAATTTATTTGCAATTAAAGGAACCCGTGAGTCCCTGAGCTGCTTGGCACAAGCTGGAGGGCTTGGAGCTGCAAACCTAATGTTGAACCTCCAGCCTCACTTGTTTCCAATGATTTTCCATTAAGCAAAGAAAGGACTTTTGTTGCACAGAACTCTATGGCAAGATACAAAATGAATTTGCTAGAAATTAATGAAGGAAGCAAAAGGGAATCTCGAGTTACCAGGCACAAGATAACAATGTGCACATGGGCAAGGGGACAGACTGAGGTTGGAAATAAGAAGTAAATGCTTCACTCTGAGGGTGGTGAGACCCTGGCACTGTTGCCCAGGGCAGCTGTGGCTGCTCCATCACTGGCTGTGTTCAAATCCAGGTTGGTCTGAGCTTTGAGCAACCTGCTCTAGTGGGAGGTGTCTGCCCATGGCAGGGGGTTGGAACTGGATGATCTTTAAGATCCTTTCCAACCCAAACCAGTCCTTCACTGTGTAAAAAGCATCATGTGTGCAGATGGCATCACCAGCACAGGGCAGAGCTGACCACCACCAGCTGCCAGTTCACCCATCACAGGGGCCACTCTGAAGCTCCAGCTGGACAGGGTGCTGGGCCATCTTGCCTAGACTGGGCTTTCCTCAAGCAAGGCTGGGACAGATGATCCTTGAGGTCCCTTTCAACCTGAGATTCTGTGATATTGTAGCCAGGAGATTTTTGCAGGGGAGCAGAAATCATCTCACAGCAAGTTACTGGGAAGCTTTTCTGAACCTCTCAGATTGCTTTCAAGATCACAGCTCGTGAGTAAACAGGAATAATTCACAGTATTTAGCAAAATTGCTTAAAATAAACATCACAGAGAGCAGCCACAGATAAAATGAGGATGCATCACCCTCAGGGGAGTCCTGCTGTAGCCACTTAGCCAGCCCTCATTACCGTCAGACACAAGTGCTCCCAACCTTTAATGCCTTTTTCCTCAAAGCCTGGTACCAGCAGCTGGCACAGAGGGCTGGGAGGAGCAGGGCTGTGCCTCCAACCTGCAGGCAGCAAACCCCTAGGGCAGCAGCAGGGATGAAGGTGCCTGGGAGGTGGTGGAGATGAGAAGGGAGATGGGTCCTGAAATGACTCGGAGGGGTCCTGAGATTGGATTTTCCCATCCTCAAATCCTTCTCCAGCTCCAACACCACCTTTTTTTTTTTTTGCCTGCTGGGAATTAATCTTCCCTGTCACCTCCTGTGGCCACGAACAACCCCACCACAAGTGTCCTTTAGATAAGGTTGCTGCCACTTAATTAGCTAATATTTGCAGAGCACTGGGCAGACAGAGGCGGCTCCCTCAGCACTAAGCATCTCTGTTAGGTGGCAGATGATCCATCCCTGCTTGGGCAGGTGGCTGTGCTGGCTGTCAGCAGTAGTGTCACCCTGGAAGGGTGCAGCCTGACCCCAGCAGGCTCTCCCAGCTGAAAGTCACCTACAGACACTACCTATGTCCTTGTTTACAGCCACCTCCCCAGCACCCCTCCCTCACCAGAGTGCTCGGGCATGGGGGACACAAAGCATGTGCCAGCTGGGAGGGTGGCTCAGGAGGTGACAGGATGAGCAGCCCCCTTCTCCCTGCTTGATTTGGGCACATTCTGCTCACGTGAAGTTAATTAATTAACCCCACTGAGCCCTGGGCCCTCCCGAGACAGGTGACAAAGCTCTTGGCAGCCACACCGAGCCCCAGGGGCAGCTGCCCAAACCCTGCCTTTCCACCCTGCGAAAGAGAGCAGCACAGGCGACCTGAGGTCACAACCCCTGGGCTAATGAGAGGTTTCAGTCCCCCGGCAGGGTCTGGGAAGCGGATGGTGCCTGCATTTCTCACTTCGGGAGGAATTTCCTCCCAGTAAAGTCAATAAGCGTGCCGGTGTTTACCCAGCGCGTTCCCCGGCGGGGCCTGGAAGGAGAGCCAGCATCACTCCATCACCCCAGCTCCTCTCCCCGAGAGCCCTGGGAGGGGGTTTGAGCTCAACCCCCACGGCCACAGCACCCTGCTGTGCCCAGCCAGGGGTGGGGTGAGAGCCGTGTGGGGAGCGATGGCCCGAATGACAACACCGAGCCCCCCTGGGCAGCAGTGACCTCCTCGGGTAGGCCGCGCTGTGCCAGCACTTCTGGTCCTCTCTAACCCTCAGGAAAAGCACTGAAAAATGTCCATTTATAAAACTCAGGGACTGTAAAAATCTAAATTCAAGCCCTGGAGCAGCTCAGCTAAGTCAACCACCGAATGCATTAGCACCTCTCTCAGAGCCAGACCACACAAACCCAGGCTGGCAGCGTCTCCCAGCCCATGACGTGCTGACCACACACACCACCCAAAAGGCCTCCCTGGCTGCAGGGCACAAATCATCCCCCTGAGCTGGAAGGAGCAGCAAAGGGAACCCAGGAGCACCCTAAAGAGTCCCAGGTTCTCCATAAGCGACCTGCCACCAAGGGCAGGCTGCAGCAAAGCACCAATCAGCAGATGCAGGAGGATCAGAGGAGCCCCAGCAATGCTGGGAGGGCTGGAACCCTCTGCTGGGAGCCAGGCTGG
>JAOEGS010011218.1:15726-43895 GCA_025447755.1 Corythornis vintsioides | reverse complement strand
GACTTGGTCTAGGTGATCCTGCTCAGGCAGGGAGGTTGGACTAGATGATCTTCTAGGTCCCTTCCAACCCCTAACATTCTGTGAATCTGTGAATTGGAGCAGGACCTAAGGAGCCCCAGCAATGCTGCGAGGTCTGGAACCCCTCTGCTTGGAGAGTTGCAGGGTGTTTAGCCTGGAGAGAAGGCTCTGGTGAGACCTTCTTGAGGCCTTTCAGAAAAAAGGGGGAGGGACTTTTGATCAGGGACTGTTGGGAGAGGACAAGGGTTGATGTGTTTATAAGAGGGAGATTTAGACCGGAGAAAAGGAATAAATTTTTGATGCTGAGGGTGGCCCAGGTTGCCCTGAGAGGTGGTTGCTGCCCCACCCCTGGCACCATTCCAGGTGAGGTTGGCCAGGGCTCTGAGCAACCTGCTGTATCTGCAGATGTCCCTGCTCACAAGTGAGGGGGCTTTGCACTAGATAACCTTGAAATGTCCTTTCCAACCCAAACCATTTTATGTTTTTGGCCAAAGGGGCAACATCTCACTATGTCAGCCTCCCTACATTGTGGGGGTTTTCTCTCCACAAACCATGTAAGGAGGGATCTGAGGGAAGTGAGCCACTGTTCCAGTGTAATTGGAATGGGTGTGGGTACAGCTGTGTGACAGGACAGAAACATAATCCTGGGAAAACATGTATTTTAACAGTGACTGACAGCCCTGGACTCCTCAGTTGACAAAGCACAAGAGGGAATTTCTACTAATCAGACCAAAACAGTGCTGCTGACAATCCTAGAGGAGAAGGCAGAGCATTGGTCTGGCAGAGGACAACACTGCCTTGTTAAGTCATCCTTTCTGCGCTTGTTTTCCAGAACATTTCTAATGAGTGGCACAGTCCAACTTAGAAGAAACAGGAGAAGTATGCCAATAAGCCACATTTCTTCCCTCAGGAGTTTGGACTCTTCTGGAAAAAGAAAAAACAACCCACCTCCTGTCATGAGCCGGAGCAGCAGCAGTTGGCAGCTGCTGTTGATCTGTACAGTGGAGAGCCCTGCATCCATTGAGGTGGGCTCTCTGGAGACACTCTGTGCCTGGGCAAATCTGAAACACTGCAGGGCAGGGCAAAGGAGGTGACATCATGACATGGAGTGCAGGAGCTCTGCCTCAACCGGGGCAAACAGAATTTGGCTGAGACAAGGTGCTGGAAGCAGCAGGCTGAGCTGTTGAGGAACCATTTCTCCATAAGCAGTGTCAGCTGAGGTGGATGTTTCTTGAGTCAATTACTGACTCACCATGCACTGACTGATTTTGCTATTTGAATTTTTAAAAAATTGTCTTCGCCTCTTCCCAAACTGCTTCATACCATCATTTCTCCAAATACAGGTCCATTTCTGAGCTGAGATCAGAGAACGTTAATAGCAACAACAAAACCCACATTTTACATAATGTTTCTTATTAGCAGGGACAACCTTTGAGTGTCCATTTTCTCTCATGAATGAGGGGAGAAAGCTGCATAGACCATGTCAGATCTCCTGCACAATTGCTTTGCACTCTCTCTACAGTAGAAGCAGGATGGGGATAAGGGAAGTTACCTTGCAAATTACCATGAGATTGGCTTGTTTTTGATTACACCCAGTTTGGACAGTACAGTTCCAGTCCAGCAAAAACAGAGCTGAAGAGTTGCAGCTAGAAGGCAATGCTCTTCCTCCCTTTTCTTATTGCCAGGTAGCCCACAGTAAGAAACTGAAATATCTGTGGGCAACTATCTCTCACCATTTCTCCTTGTTAGCAGCTGTTTTCAGCAGATTTCTGCCTGTGAAACAGCCCTCTCCTTTTTCCCCCAAACCACTGAGGGTCTTGGAGCCTCATGAGCTCTGCTCCTCACCAGACCCTATTATGTGACCTGCATTGGATAATCACAGAACATAGAATCATAGAATGATTTGGCTGGAAGAAACCTTTAAGATCATCAAGTCCAGCCATTAACCCTACACAGCCCGGGTCCCTAAACCATGTCTCCCAGCACCACGTCTACACGATTCTTAAACACCTCCAGGGATGGGGACTCCACCACCTCCCTGGGCAGCCCAGGGAGTTATGTTTTTTGTTCTGGATTGATTTTCTGAAGGAGCCTTCTGAGGTGATTGATGAATGTCGGAGCCATTAACAAATAAGCCAGGCCCACCCCAGCCCGGTGGGACTGGCTTAAGCTGCTGGAGAAGATCAGCCACAGGAGGCATTGCAAGATGTGGCATAAATTCCTTTGGTTGGGTGCCTGTGCGATATGGCTGGTCGCTACTGGAATTAATTTCCTTGAGAAGTACCTATGCACAGAGATTAAAGATACACACATGAAAGCAAAATTCACTGACAAGATGCATGTGCTGGGAGGCTACACTTAAAAGGTTCTTCACATGGTATCTTCGAAAGGGCAGATTTCAAACCCTACAGCAAGTCGCTAATGAGGATACAGGAAATCTCATCCATTTTTTCCACTTGAAGCAAAACATCTCTCCCCACAGAGGGAAACGTTGATGTTTCCCCCCTATGACTGAGGCTTCCAGAGGAAGCTGACAGGCAGAAAGCAGTGGTAAAAGAGAAAAACTGGCTCCAACACAAACAAGCCTGAGCTTGATGAAATAGGCTGCAGCTTTAAAAAGCATCTTAGGAGAAGACTAAGGCAAAGGCCCTCATTGCAAACTCCCACCTTTTGAGGCCAAAAAACGTAGAGTACCATTTCTCAAGCAGTTCAGATTGGAAATGCTACACAACACTTCACCATTTCCCATACATGTTTTATAAAGCCAAAGGAAAAAAAATAATTGTAAAAGTGCTAAGCCTATAGAATTTATTGTTTCATGTGTGGTTTTGACAGGTTTCCCAGAGAATAGTGCTGCTCTATGGAGAGCAGAAGAAATGACATTTTATTTGCTTCAGATTCGTATAAAATTTTCAGCATTTTACCAAGCCCCCAGATGGTTTTTATGACCCCTTCAGGGGTTGCAAAGTACTGAGAAATATTGATGAATATTGCAAACTCCGTTCTCCTCTCATTGCTGGAAAAATTACTGCTTTGTATTTGTGTATACACACAGGGGGGGAATATAAATAAAAGCCCAACAAATAATGAGATCTGAGGCAAAACCCACCACCTGGCAGTACATTAACTCAAATTAAATTTCCTTAAATTTACACTGGTGGAAATAAAAGGAAAATTTGGCCCTAAATCTTTTAAGTGAGTTCTGGATTGTGGACTTAAGAGGTTGTACTGTTTCACCCTGCAAGCATACAGCAGTTTGCTGGCTGCTTTTACTGGTGGCAGGAATAGGGGAACATTTCCAGTCAACAACCCTCCTGTTTATTCGGGGCTCCAAAGTTGCTGAGGGGCCAAGAGCATCTCTGTGCCTAGCAAAGGCTGAGAGCCCTGGGGCTATTGAGCCTGGAGAAGAGCAGTCTGAGAGGTGTTCTAATCAATACTGAGCAAGAGCCAGGGGGCCAGAGGATGCGATCAGACTCTTCTCAGTGGTGCCCAGCGGAAGGACAAGGGGTAACAGGCACCAGCTGGAACCCAGGAGGTTGCATCTGAGCAGGAGGAAAAAGTCTTTTGCTGTAAGGGTGTCAGAGCCTGACCCATGCTGCCCAGAGAGGTTGTGAAAGCTCCCGCTCTGGAAAGATTCCAAACCCACCTGTTCACTGTGATGCTGGGTCCCCTGCTCTTGGGTGACCCTGCTGGAGCAGAGGAATGGCACCAGATGATCTCCAGAGATCCCTGCATTCTGGAATTAATTGGCTTTCATCATGTTTATCCAAACTGATTTAACTAGAAAGTACCAGTGGCTTGGATAATTTCAAGACTGCAGTGGAAACACCACACAGCAGGTGTATCTCAGCACGTAAGGAGGAGTGGCTCTCAAATGCTTTGCCTTTAATGCATTGACAACTGGAATAAACAGCATGCACAGGGGATTTAATTTTTTTTTTTTTTCTCCTTTTGGAAGACCACTGATATCTTCTGTATTTTATATAGTCAACTGAGTGTAAGAAAATTCTTACCAAGCAGTGTCTTCCTAAAGCATGTTGAAGTACAGAAGTGGCCCATGAAGAGCTCCCATCCCTTGGGTGACTGAACCTGTGCTTTTGCTCTTGCCTATGGTTCCTGGACAATCAAGAGGGTGTATGGCTCACTGGGTGACCCGACTGGCCTGGGTACAACCTGGTGCTGTGCTCCACCAGCACATAGCCAAAGAAGAGGGCAACAGTCACTTCATCCCACCCCTCAGGAGCATGGTGGTCACTCAGAACACAGGGAGTGTGATTTTAAACCCACAAAAGACAGGAAAAGAGTTGCTGGTGTTCCCCAAAGAGGTCTCTAGCCCATCCTGAGACTTTCCTAAAGCAAGGGAGAGCGCTTCAGCTTGTGTTGGTGACTTCCTACTTTGCATTAAGGCATTAAAAATGTATCTGATGGGGCAGAAGGAAGGGAATTTAAAAGTCATCCTTTGGGAGGGTGGACTCTGCAGTTCCACTCCCTGCTGGCAAGGTAGAATGCTTTTGTATTTTACATTAATCGGGATAAAATACATGAGCAGAAAAATTTAACCAACAGACTTGTCCCTCAGCATCTCCTCTGCCTCTGCAGCACGGTATCTCACTCCCTTCATGGCCCTGGGCCTCAAGCTGTGGCCCATAATGTGCACAGGTAAAATCAGAACCACTGCACTATGCTTTCTGATGGTTTTCAAAACAGAACAGAAAACCTTAAGATCACAAACTTCTCTGACAGGGCACAGGCACAGCTCCCCCCAGCTCCTGCAGCCCCTGCCTCAGCTGAAGCTGCCTAATAATAATACTAAAAGAAGACAGTGAGCTGCTTCCAGATAACCTTGGATCTTGGTGGATTTGGGCCTAAGCCCCATTAGCCAGACTACCCCTTAAGCTTTTACATGGTGTGTTTAAGTTGTCGGATCCAAGGGACCAGAGCTGGCAAAGTTTTATTGCCGGTTCCACTCTCTCTGCTCATTTGAACAGCTGGAGAAAGATCAGGCAGCAGAACAGCTCCAGACTTGAAGGAAGGTGGCAAGGCAGACTTGGCAGAGGGAAAATAACCCAGGAAAGTCACTGGGCTTGGGGGAGGCATGTTGGAGGAATGATCCCGAAGCACAAACAAAGCAAATGGCAGCTCCAGGCTGGCCAAAGGCCAAGCAGGGCATGTGTCAGCAGCAGGGTAAAAGAGGGGGATGAGGTGAATGAAAGCCACTTGTTTGATGGGTTTGGGGGTTTGTTTTGTTTTGGTTTTGGGTTTGTTGCTTTTTTGTTGTTGTTGTTTGATTTTCTTTTTTTTTTTTTTCTGAAATTTGCCTGTTATTCTAGGCTTGGAGTGGTACTGTTTACTACTGTAAATACCCTGTTGTAAACACAGGCTCCTGGTGCTCAACTGAAGGACGAAAGATCTCACCTGCGAATTCTCAGCGTGAGGAAGAGCCAGGACTGCCATGTCGAGCCTTCATTCCCTTCCCTTGGTACGGGCACTGAAGCTCCTCTGACATGCATTTCCTAGAGATGAGCAGCAATTCCCTCTGTGACCCATCATCTACTATCTACATAAAAGCAGAAGATGATTAGAGTGGGGAGTTGCCCAGCTCTTGCTATATATAGTGCCCTGTCTGCTCAGCTTACAACATTCTGCTATTCAGCTGTACATAATAGTCTATCTAAGGAGGGGAATAAAATGGGGAATTAAATGAAACTTGAACGTGGAGAAGCTGGTGTAGGAAAGTAGACAAAAAAAACCCACAACCAAACCCAAGGCTGCAGGTCCATAAAACACAAGAATAAACCTTCTACTTGTGCTTGAAAGTGGCATTAGTTAAGACCATCTCATCGCCCACCCCATGCTTTCTTTGGAGGAACTGGGGTTGCAGCTTCTGGGCTCTGCCAGCGGAAAGCCAAATAAATCAGTCCTGGCTGGCTCCTTCTGCCTGGGACCTGCTAATGGTCTGACGTGAAGGTTTCCAGCATTGTACCTAAAGGAATTCTCACATTTATATTTCAAAGAGTGCTGGGGAGGCTGCACGTACTTCTTTTACATGTACATATTTAACTCCATTCAAATTTGTTCCTCATATGAATCATCGTGTCATCATGAATCATTGTCAGGACTTATTAGCTTAAACTCTGCACCATACACACTTGTAAGGAAAAATATTATATATATATATGTTCAATATTCCCCTGGTGGTTGGGTGTCTTGCAGCACTGAATAGATTTTCTAGTGATAGCCTTTTGAGGAAAAGTGAAGTTGTTCCCATTATACAGACTAGTAGTGGAGGTAAAGTGCTCAGTCCACAGCTCTTCAGCAAGTCTGGGGAAATTACCCCAAATCTCTAGTATTTCCATGTAATTGTCAACCTACTGCTTCTTCAGAAGCTTCTGCAACCATATGGAAAAGCAATGCATTAGGGAAAAAGAACGAAGAAAGGGGTTGGTTTGTTTCATTGCCAATGGAGAGTAGAAGAATCAGGCCATTTAACAAAGCATTTTCCCATATGATTCCAATTAGGGCAGCCGTAATGGCTGAAGACAATTGTACTTTTCTTATTTTTTAGTAATATTTTCAAATTTGGGAAAGCTGTTGTTGTCCTTTTACCATTTATCATAAGTAAGTGGAGTCTGGTTACACCACCAGCATGACTCACTGTCATAAAGAAATTCAGAACACCCCCAGTAAATTCATTACTGAATTTTAAATCTGACCCACATCAGTTCAGATTTTGAAAGCTGGGAAACAATTTCTCCACAGTCTGGAGGAAGTGCTCTCTAACAAATGAAAAATGAATTTTGTATTCCAATCCACATTACATTCACTGTTGGGTTGGGTTGTTTTTGATTTGTGAGTAAGGAATGAGTAGAATCAGCCAAACAAATCCTTTTGGCTATGAACCAAAAAGAGGCATAAAACATTAGCTGGGCTTTTAGCCATCACCTACTGGGAGAGCTATGGCCCCAGTCAGTTTCTGGTCATGCTCCTCAGGAAATGCACAATGCATCATTTTTTCAAGATAATGATAATAACCCAACTCATAGCTGTAGGCTTCTTCCTTATTGATACATTCTTCTGGAAACCTGGTCTTGGCTATGAAGTCTCTGGGACATTTTTGTTTCTTTTCATTTGAACTGAAAGCAAAAAGAAAAGCAAATATAGGGAATATTAATAAAAATTAAAATCAACAGACATGAATGATAAACTTGAAGCTTCTAGTCATTGTTTTATAGCTTCTGTTACATGAAAACTCATAAAATTCATTTATTCTGAGACTACCTGGGTGTTTTCATACTCTCAGCTCATAATACAACACTGTGCATTGCCTTCCCAGAGAGCGGTCACACTCTGGAGCAGCATCACGGGAAGTCACCTTGCATGTGGCTGAATGGAGTTTGGATCTGGCCTGGGCCATACACTGAATTCTGGGCTATTTTAGTGTCATCTATTTGTAGAAAGATGTAAACCAGGGAGCCTAGAAGGGACACTTCTCATGATAAATAATAGGAAGTTTTAGAGGTGGGGAAATTAGGGCTATTTCCTGCATTTTGTCAATAGGGAAACAATAAAAAGCTAATATTCTCCCCTGATATTTACAGATGAGGACTTCAGTTTTTTGTTTGTTTCAGTTTGTTTGTTTTGTGTGTTGTTTTTTGTTTTGTTTTTTTGTTTTGTTTTGTTTTGTCTTTGTTTTTGGTTTTGTTTGGTTGTTTAGATTTTTTTGTGTGTTTTTTTTAATTTTATTTTGATGTTGGGGTTTTTTTCTTTGTTGTGTGTGTGCTTGTGTTTTTTTTGTTGTGGGGTTTTGTTCGGTTATTTGGTTGGTTTTTGTTTTGTTGTTGGGTTTTTTTCCACCCACTTAAGTTACTTTTGGAGTTAACATGTACTTTGCATCCCCTGAAGATAAGGTCTAAAGATAAATTCTGTATTCAGCCCAAAAATATTAAATTAATTGAGATTCCTATTCTCTTTCAGAGGCCCATAAAGACAAAGTTTGATTTCCACCTGCTTGGGTGAAGCAGGCTGCTCCTAAACCTGTCCAAGAGAACGTGTTATTGTCCTGCTCAGCCAGGAGTAAATACCTAAAGTACAGAGTCATGGAGAGAAACTTTATGGCTTTGATTCCCCAAAGGTTCAAATTCCTGCCTGAAATAATTATCTCTTTAGCCTGTAATCACTCACCATTCCAGCAGGAAGGAAAACCAGCAGCGGGCAGTCAAGGTACAGTGCAAACTTACCTTGCTCTTGCCTCCTGAGCTAACTCGGCTTCTCCTGGCTGCACAACAGGGGAAATGCAACAGCTAGCTCAAAAAATTGATCATTCCAGCTTTCTGCCAGCTCATTATTTCCTCCTCATGCCTCAGCTAGACCTGACACCATAGCTGCACCTCCGTATCTCCAGTCCACTGGCCTTTACCCAAAACAAAGTTGGGAAGCTGGAATAATACCCAGAGGAAATCTGTCTTTGCTTGTTTTGCCAAAGTGACGTGGGAGATGGCACATGTCTGGCTGAGAGCAAAGGTTTCTTGCTTTTCAACCCATTAACAACCTTCAAGAGGTGCTTTGAAAACCCTGTTACTTCTTAGCAAGACATTTCATGCTTTCCTTCTGGTCTCCTCATTTCCCTGCCTGCACTTACACTGATCCTGCTAATCATTTCCAGCTTCTGTTACTTCCATCATGCTTTTTATGACCTCTCCAGGTCTCTAAGGCTTAGCAATTAAACATTCAGCTCTGGTTAACACATAGTTTAATATATATTTTGCATACATACACATTTTATCTATAAAGCACCTATCACCATATTGCTAAACATTCTTTTTCTATCTTCCCTATTTATTTCTCCACCTACCACCCCTGTTTGGCGTGTTTGATGTCTCAGTGTCTTGAGTTTGTCCACTCCCTTCTGCAGCCCAGCAGCAGCTCCTGCCAGGACTAATGTCCTCTCTGCTTGGTAGGAGAGATTTGGTTTAACTTCTCTTGTGTGTGGTTTAGGCCAGACATTCCCTTGATGCAACAACAATAAAGACAGTAGTGACTGGTTCACAGCCTTAATAACTAAGGCATAGTCATGATAATTTGAGAGATAATGGGAAAGGTCCTTCTCACTGACTCCTTATCAGAGCTGAAGCTCAGACTATTTCTTAAGTACTAGTTTCTGAAGATTTTGCAGTTTCAGTTTCTGAAGGCATTGCCTTTTATTTCACCCATCTAGGTAGACACCATCAAGGCGTCCAAGAAAGCTCTAGAAGTCTCCAACTAAACAGCTGTGCAGGAACAGAACTGCATTTGCCCTCAATTCATTCTTATGCAACTTAGTGTCTTAAGTGGGGGTGTTTGGCTGAAACCTTGGGCCACGTGTCAATAATGGCAAGACCAAGGGAAGACAGGTCTGGAGAGCATGGTGTGGACTTCCCCAGGCAGTGCTTCAGCCCTCAAGTCTAGAGGGCTCTTTTGCATTGTGCTGTTGCTAGCAAGTTTAAAAATACAACCTTTTAGGTTAAGAAGAGGGTGAAAATAACAATCTAAACCCTTTTGGAGATGTGCGTTTCAATACTACTGCAGTCAAACTCAAGTAAGCCCCCAAATGAAGCTTTAAATATGTTACATCTGCTCAGGCCAGTGCTCACAGGAGATGATACCACAGGGAAAAATACAGGGAAGCCAGAGACAGACTGGATGACAAACTGCTTCCTGGGTGTCAGCAGGGCTGTTCCCATGGATGTGTGCGTTGCAGATAGTTGTATCCCTTGCTCTTGCCCTGTGATTTGCCTCCACCACAACTTTACATCTGCCTCACTTATTTCTATCCCTCTTGGAAGCAGTGCCAGGTCAAGTCCTGGTCAGATGGCCAAGGCCAGCCTCTGCCATAGGATGTTAGGGATTGGAAGTAACCTAGAAGATCATCTAGTCCAACCCCCCTGCCACAGCAGGATCACCTAGACCAAGTCACACAGGAATAGATCCAGGCAGGTCTTGAATGTCTTCAGAGAAGGAAACTCCACAACCTCCCTGGGCAGCCCCTTCCAGAGCTCTGTCACCCTCACTGTGAAAAAGTTTTTCCTTGTGTTGACCCTAAACCTCTTGTGCTCCAACTTGCACCCATTGCCTCTTGTCCTGTCATTGGATGACATTGAGAAAAGTCTGACTCCATCCTCCTTACACTTGCCCTTAATATATTTATAGACATTGATGAAGTCCTCCTCAGTCTCCTCCAGGCTAAAGAGCCCGGCTCTCAGCCTCTTCTCACAAGGGAGATGCTTCATTCCCCTAATCATCTTGGTGGCCCTGCATTGGACTCTCTCCAGTAAATCTCTGTCTTTTTTGAACTGGGGTGCCCAAAACTGGACACAGTACTTGAGGTGGGGTCTCACCAGTGCAGAGTAATTAATTTGGTGTACAGTGTGTTTCAGAAGTCCTGGAGGACTGTGTAAAACATCCATCCAGCTTAAAATTACTGCAGTGAAGTCCCTGTCATAGAAGATTCTTCTAATTATACCCTGGGAGGGAAAGGGCAAAAAGCAGGTGAAGCAACAGGAGGTGTAGGCCTTAGCACGGTCATTATGTCACCCCTTCCCATGTCCCACAGAAGAAGCTATTTTGAGCACTTCACCTCTTATCAGGAAGGGCCAGGAAAGTAATCCTTATGGCAGTGAGCTGCAGGAAGCGGCTTATTCTTTAACTGAGTGGTTCATTCACTTGCCAGGAGGTTCATAGGCTAGTCCAAAGGTAGTGATCTTGCCCAGTGCCTTTATGCCCACCCTCTGTGAACAGCAGTTGTTGAGGCTGAACAATCATTTGAATAAAGAGCCATGAAACCATTTGGTTTTGTAACTTACAAGAGAAAGGCAAGGAATTAGGCTCAAGGTAGCTCTGAAAGCACCCAAAGCACCAGCCTCTCTCATATACATCCATTTCTTCTATGAGTACTTGTTCAAATTCCCTTGGCTTCCAGGGAAGTAATTTCTCACTGTCAGCTCCAGCCAGCCTAGTCCTCAGAGATGCTCTGGGCTCTGCTTCCTTAGGGTGGTTGTTTCTCTCACAGAGGAGTTTTCAGTAGCTTGCCACAGCTCATCTCAATAAATCTTCATGGACATGATTTTTAGAAATTATTTTTTTTTCTTCACGTCAAGTGTTGAGCAATCTAATGTTACCTCATTTGTGCTGAATGTTCACTGTCAGTGAAAGCAGAGAGCTGCTGGCCAGCGGGGATTTCCTCTCAGAGGCAAAACAAAGATGTTTTTACTGAGCCTTAGCACTCCCATGAATTATGGCGAATCGGCCCCAAGACTTTCACATGTGTTGAACTAGTGTTGGGTGGGCACCAGAAACCCTAACGCCCCCTCACCTTTCAGAAGTGGTTTGCTCATGCTAGCAGGGCAGTTCCAGCTTAGCAGCATTTAGAGTCCAGTTTGCGTAGGAATAGTTATCTGAGGATCAAAGACAGAGAATTGGAGCTTAGCATCCACATATTGCCTTCAAAAACGAAAGGAACATGTGAGGACCAACTAGTGCAGGTGTCTCATTGTAACCATTAGGGTTGACGCATTCTAAAACCTCTATTATCTACCAGACTGAAGGTGGATTACATCTCTAGTAATAACTGTAACACTTTCAAGACTAGATTTTCGAGTCAGCAGAGCAACCACACGCACAACAGCAGCATCTGTTCGCCCATGCAACCAGCAAGGCACCGAGATGGGCTTGGATGGACACACAGATCCCTCAGAGCAGGTGGTTCCTGCTTTTATCAAGCTACTGTCAAAGCAGAGCAGGTAATAGAGCAGCAGAAGCAAGAAGCCAGTTCCAAGCACTGCAGATGGAACTGAGCTCACGTTTCCCTCCAGCGTGCCTGCAGCTCCTTTGATTTCACCTCTTTCTTCCCTGAGGGGCTCATGCCTCACAGCTCAGGTGCCATCACACTTCAGTTTACAGCATTTCTTCTCTTCTACAACCCTCTCTGCCAAGTACCCATTTATATTTAATTCCCAATGCTGATGTTCAGGATCAATTTACTTCCTTTGTCTGACTGGCTACCCCCAGCTGCCTCTGAAACCAGCAGTGGTGAAGTGGGGGAAACAAAAGCAGCAGATGTTCTTCCTCTTCACCATCCAGGCTGCAATGCAGAGCTCAGCCCTCTGGCACCAGACCCCTGTCCTCTCTCCATCCCTGCATTTCTGGAGGTAGGGAGTGGGAGACCTGCCACTGGTGACAAGTGGGATGGTGAAAAAAGGCCATTTCCCCCATACCTCTTTATAATAATATACACCAGAACGTTTTAAAAAGCAAGCAAACAAAAAATAACGACAAACCCAAACACCCAAATTCTATTGTCCTCAACAAATTCTATTGTCCTCAAGCTCTTCACATTATGCCTTTTGGTGCCCATTTAACACAGACTCCCTCACTGCTGGCAATTATCGATTTTCCTATGACTAACTAGAAATTTCTAAGCAGTCACTGCAATATCAGGCACTTTGAGAGATATCTTGACAGCACCACCTCTATTCAGACTTCTTGAATATGCCCTTGATAAATCATCTATGATATTTTCAACTCCTTTTCTGGATTGGCATTCATACCCTTCACTTGGTATTTCTGGAGTGTTAACAGCTCTCTGCCTATTCCTGGAGAACACTTAGTGAACGTTCTTGAGAATAATCTCAAACATCTAGTGATCTATTCCTAGGGCTGCTCAGGTTTTCCTTGGAGGCATCAGTGGAGACCATGCCGAGCACTACTGCGGCAGTCACCCCTTGTGACACTGGTATCTCAGTTTGCTAAATGCCACTCAAGATTAGGAACACACTTACTAAAGACAATTCAGAGGTGGTATTGAGATAAGCTGTGACAGAAAAAAGAGCAGATGAGGAACCAAGGCACACTTGGCTTTCAAACAAATATGCAGCGCACACGCCATACAAACATGCAAGAGGACGAGGAGGTGGCACATGAAAGCCCTTAAATCTGTCAAAGGAGTAAAGAATAGCAATTCTGGGTTATGAACAATGCCTTGTTTCACAGTTCAGGAAGAAAAAAAAAAAAATCCAGTGCCTACATATTTGGCCAGTTCTTTGGGGACTTGGGTTCAGTCCTTGACCTGCCAACAAACTCTCAGTGCAACCTTTAGAAAATCACTTTGTAAAACAGGACTGGTGTCATTTCCTCACTGAGGTGCCAGGCAGCTGCAGTTTGGAGTGCAGATGCTCAGATACTCAGTCTGCCACTTGCTCCTCAAAAGTGGAATATTCCCTGTTTTATGGAGCAGGTTTTTGATGTGCATGTGACAGAAGGCAGATAGCAAAATGAAGTAATTAGTTCTGTGACATTTTCAACTGCCTAATGAGTTTCTCTTCTGCTTGTCACATGCATATTTCAGAACTGGAGCTTGTCTTACAAGTTCTCAATATTTTATGCTTTTTCAGGCTGCAATTCAACAGCCGTCTCAATATTGCAGTTGGTGCCAACTTATTCCATATAGATTTTCCTCAATATGTTGTCATTTATGAAAAAAGCCCTTTGCCATGCTTCTTTGCTATTCAGGGCTTGACCATGGCTACACCTTTTCACCAGACATCTGCCACTTGAGTCTTTCTCCTGCAAATGTGTGAACTGAGGTTGTTTTAATGTCAGGGAGATTAAAATCTTTGAAAGTTCAGGTTTCTATCCCAGCGCTTTTCCCCTAACTCATCTAAGCTGCACATTGTGTGCTTGTTAGTCAGAAATCTCATACAGAATACTAGTCTTTCCAGCCTTTCTAGTTTGCTTTTTAGGTTCAAGAAGATGTTGCATTTATCACCCAAGTTATTGCTGGCTTTTGTGGTCCAACCCCTCTGCCTTGGCATCGGCCCACAAAAATTTGTCCTTATGACAGCTCTATATGCTCTCAGTTTAAGTATTATTCTCCCCAAAATACTGTGCTGTATTGAGGAAAAGTCTCCTTTTTACTCTTACAGACCCAATAAAAACCCTTCTTGTGGAGAACCACACTGTGAAACTCTGATCCTTCTCTGCTATACTTTGGCACAGTTAGAGCCAACTCAACCTCCTGCTTGAGCTCTCTGTCCTAACTTCACCAGCCCGAATGCCAAAGGATCTAAGAGTCTTGTTCCATGCAGCTAGGAATCATTACAAGTGCTTGAATTGATTTGAAAAGTAAACTGACAGCACCTTGGCGACCTATAGGTAGACTGATAGTCATTGAAGCTTTGCATTGCTGCTGGCTTGCTCATCCCCTTTCTGTGCAGAAAAGACTCCCTGTGACATATCCATCACTGCCCAGGGCTGGAACACGCCTGATTATGATCAGCTCTGAGAAACGCTCAGTCATATACTTTGTACCACTCCAAACACAGACTTTTAAAAAGTATGGTAGGTAGGAAAAAGGAAAATATACCTTTGTATTTGATATTATTTTAAAGTCCTTTTCTTTTTTTTTTTCTTTTTTTTTTTTTTTGCATGTATTTCTGGAATTGGACTTTATATAGGAAAACAAGTTAATTTGATTTATTACTAGGGCAAGAGACATAGTCTCTTTTTATCCACTATGCTTTGCATGCTATCTACAAGTCCATAGTGAATACTCAAGACCTTGGGACACCTGTATTCTTGCCTTTCAGTTTTACCATATATTCTTTTGCCTGCTGAAAAGAGCTTATGGAAATACACAAGTTCAGAACTGTTTCTCGACTTCAGAATTACTTTTAGATTAATTATATACAGCTCAGTCATTGCCACCCTTGGGTTTTTAGGTTAGGCAACCTGCTTTCTTAACTTGCCAAGTGTTATCCAAATCCTCAAGCGATCCCTTGTCTTCTCCCCAGGTATCATGCCTAGAAATGCTTGAATATTTTCCATGCCTGAGAAGTCTTCACCCTATGAGGATTAATCTCACCAGGCTTTCCTCATGCCCTGTGTAAATAGTGTGGCAACACCATGTGCTCCGAGTGGTTTTCCTAACTCCTCTTTCTAAAGAGAGAAGTGGAAGTTTTTTTCTTTCAACTATTTCCTTTCCATTTTCACTCCTGGGAGAAAAATGGAAGGAAGTACATCTTGCTTGAGCTGAGAACAGGGACCACCTCAAGTCCCATGAGAAGGGAAGCCTTGGTCAGTGGGGTCAGAGGGAACAATTCTGAGTGTGCTACAGAAGGTTAAATTGTCTCCTGCCATGTCAGATGAAGCAGGGCTCTCCTAACAGCCCAAATTAATACAACACCTCCAAATGCCTGAACCTGGTGATCCCTCCCCAGTCCATCCCACCCTGAATCATACCCAAGTTTCAGACAGCCCACTTGGTAACACCACTGGCCATCCCTGGCAGTGCAATGTCCTGACTGGAGGTCCTGGACACCTGACTGTATGCAGATCAAGTTGCCTCTGGAGGTGTCGCTGCTCTTTACCAGCAAAGTTTTAAAATGGTTGTCGTTTGGCAAAGTGGATCCCCATCTGGGCCCAAACAGGTCCTACACAGATGTGCACGAGCAAGTTGTGGCCATGCTGGGAGCCAGCCAGAAGCCACGTGCTTGTGTGAGCACCACCGTGAGCCCTCATGAGCTCAGGCTGGAGAGCTGGGGCAGCAGAAACAGACAGCAGACAGCTGGGACCACAAGCCATGGTGCAGCCGCCTGTACTGTGGAGCCCTGCCCAAGAATGCCAAGCCATGAAGCCGAATGCACCCAGCTGACAGATACGTGCTTCACCTCCTGGAATTCTCCTTTCCCCATTGGTTCCTCCTTTCTGCTCTTCAGGAGAGTGGACCCTTCAGAGGGCAACAAAGATGCTGAGGGATCCAGAGTGTCTCTTGTGCCTGGGAAAGGCTGAGAGCCCTGGGACTGTTCAGCCTGGAGAAGAGCAGCCTGAGAGGGAATCTGATCAATACTGAGCAAGAGCTAAAGGGCCCCCAAAGGGCAAGACAATTGGGCCAGACTCTTGTCAGTGGTGCCCAGCAACAGGTCAAAGGGCAACGGGCACCAACTGGAACCCAGGAAGTTCAGGCTTTGGATGTGAAGCTGTTGGAGCCTGGCCCAGGCTGCCCGGAGAGTTTGTGAAGTCTCCTGTTCTGGAGAGATTCCAAACCCACCTGGACACTGCGATGCTGAGTCCCCTGCTCTGGGTAACCCTGCTGGAGCAAGGGGGTGGCACCAGATGATTCCCAGAGATCCCTTCCAATCCCCACCGTTCTGTGGCCCACCTCTCCCACGAGCCCTGGTGAGGCTTTTCCCATCACACTCGGGTTCCTGGGGGCCACAGGATCTCTCCATCAGTGAGATGCTGCCAATGAAGAAAGCTTGTGGTGACCCTCACAGCCATATCCTCTCAGGGCTCATCCAGGGCAGAGCAAAGAGTTAAAAAGTCGTGAGGGCTTTCTCTGTGAGCCATGGAAAGGACTAAGAAAATGGAAACCAGCCTGAATTTAAACTGAAGGACCCCATTCTTCTGCCAAACCACTTGGTTCCTTCATCAACTGAGGCCTTGTTTTTCCGTCAGTCAGAGGCTTTAGAGAGTTGTTCAGATAAATCTGCAATGGGAGAACCACAAAGGATATATTTTCTGGGGCGCTCTCTACCACGGGGTTGCCTTCACTGGTGCTTCTGTACCTCCCCAGCACAATGCACAATGCTGCCATAGGATACTTGCACCACTGAGCTCCTGCGTATTTAAATATGCATTTCATTAAGGCAACTCCTGTAGGAAATTAAGCAATGAGCTTTCCCAGTTGTGCTTCTCCTCCCCAAAATAAAACTGTTGTGGAGGTTTGGTGTGGGTTTGCAAAGTACTGCAGTCTGCTCTGAGCCCCATAGTTCTGTCACTTGCTGCATTTCTAGCTTCTCAGAAAACACTTTTTATTTTACTCTTTTTATTTTATTTTTCTTAGTAATGCTTTCAATTATTTCTGCTAACTAGATTTTTATTACTATTATCAAAGGGTCAGGAGGAACAAAAGAACCCCAAACATTGAAGCTCCCTTCTCCAGTTGTGTTCTGTTACATTCCTGTTCAATAAATAATGATTTTTACATCTAAAGGTTTATCTGCCAGTGACAAATACACCATAATCACCAAAGTAAAAACAAAAGAAAACAAAAACAAAACCCAAAATGTTTCATTGTTTGGCATCACAAAAACTAACTGATTTGGGTGTGCCTGATGCTGACCTGCCCAGCTATAGGGCAAACGAGAGGTGAGGGGTTTTGGAGAACCTGGTGCTGCAGTCAGAGGTACTGCAATAGGGGGGGAGGCACCAGGAGGAGTGGCAATAGAAACAGAGAAGGCACGCAGGAAAAAAGCCCCCACAGATGCTCCAACGACAGAAAGGCATCAGGTTAGAAACAGAATATGAGGCTTTTCAGAAGATTTAAATAAGGGGGATTTCCTGGCACTGTGCTGAATTATAACTACTAATAGAATAGATAAGAATTCACTGCAGAAAGAACTCCATAAAGCCTTCAGCACCAGTAGCTGCAGTGTATTACTGCATAGAGCAGGCCACCTATATTCATTTATTTTTACGTATTTACTTGATGGGATAATGGCTTTAACTGCCCAATTTGTAGGATCTGGTGTCCAGAAGTCCTTGGTATCTGTGCACACCTCTCTTGAGGTCTGCCAGGGCGTAAGCTCAGTGCCGTTTGCTTATTCTCCTCTTTGACCCTCCAAGCTGGAAACTGCCTCTTTTAACTTGGGCTGGAGCAAAGGAGCCTCAAAAGGAGACCTTCTGGTTCTCAACAGCTCCCTGACAGAAGGCTGGCACCAGGTGGGGTTGGGCTTTGCTCCCAAGGAATAGGCAACAGGGAAAGGAGGAAACAGCCTCAAGTTGCACCAGGGGAGGTTTAGGTTGGACACGAAGAAAAATTTATTCCCCTTCAGAGTTGTCCAGGCCTGGCCCAGCCTGCCCAAGGTGGAGTCCCCATGATCCCTGGAGGTGTTTCCAGGCCATGGAGATATGGTGCTGAGGGACATAGTTTAGTGTTGCCTTGGCAGTGCTGGGAGAACAGTTGGACTCCATGAGCTTAAAGGTCTTATTTAACCAATATGATTCTATGGTTCAGTGATTTGCAGTTCCAGGACAAGAGCTGTGCCACCAGAGGCAGGGACAGGGAAGCAGGGGCAGACTGACCATGATGCACATCCCTGAGCTGCAACAGAGAAATTGCCTTAGATCCCATGGGCTTACATGAGGAGGTGACTTGTCCAGGCAGCAGATGAGCTCCAAAACCTCAAACATCTGACTATCACCCACAGCATCCTGATGGGGGAAGTCCTATTACAACCTTCCTCAATCCTGCTTGCAAACCGGTTTGGGTGCCAGGTGCCAGGCTGGTAGGCATAATGCTTCTCCTGGAGATGTAAAGTGCTCCCAGTCCATCTTCCTGAGCTTGGCACTCAACCAGGAAAAGCCTTTACTTTTGTATGTCAAAAAACACCCCCTGAGCCATGCAAGCAGGAGGAGGGTGGGACTCAGTAGGTGAGGGTGAAGAGCAGCAACACTGAACACAGAGAGAACAGGAGCAGGACAGAGAAGCAGAGCCTGGGAGGAGAAGATTTCCCTGTATTTTTTCCTGCTTTTATCCCTATGTATATGTCCAAATTTCTCTGAGATCTACAGGGGGGATTCTGTATTACACATAAAACCTATAAGCCTTCTCCATCCTTCCCACACCTGCCAAATGTTCTTTGCGCTCCAGGAAGGGTGTCCCTTCCACTGCCCACCCTTCCAGCTTCCACCTGCACCTCCCCAAACCTCCCTGAGCCACTGCTCCCCTCAGCATTCCTGTAACACCTTTTATCAGTGCTCTGCACCTACCCTCATCTGATGAGACTGGAAGAAGCTGTCACCATGGGCTTCTCAAGGCAGAGACACAACCTCCTGCTCCAGAGCCAAGCCCCGCATGTGACAGATCACTGGAAGCTGGTAACTTGCCCTGGCAGGATGCTGCTCTTCCCCTTGTCTCCCCCAAACAAATGTCCCTTTGCAGAAACCAGAGGTGATGGTCCTGGGAAGTGTTCACACCTGGAACATAAAAGCTGCATTTGAAATCGAAGGATAAGAAACTCATTGATGACAGGGTGTTTACTGTGGAGGCCAGCAAAGCAGGAGGAGGATGCTGTGGTTGTGCTCCCACTCTGCGTGAGCGCTGGGCAACCACCAGCCCAGTTGTGTGTGGTTCCTACTTGAGGTAGCTATGAAGTGTTATCAGTGGTTTTCTATTCTTAAGTCTTCTGAGCTGCTGAAACCCACTTAGCTCCAAGTATTAGTCAGACTGGTTTCCCTGTCTTCCAGTTGCCTTTTACTCAATCCAGTCTAACTGAAGGCCACCAAACAGAGCAGTGTTTCTCCCTCTGTTCTATCACATGTGACCTCCTACATCAGATTGTCACAAGCATAGTTACGGTCTGAGCCAAAACAAACCTACAATGCACGGAACATCATCTGCTCTGTACTGGATGGACAACATGAACCCAGTCAGCCCACAGCTGGAGGATATCCAGACGTGGCAGATGGGAGAAGCCAACAACATGCACATGGGATGTGGAGAGGACACCTTTGTGGGAAGCAGCTTGTATTTGAAGTGGATTGTATGATGAATCTAAACTCCTGGATTAGCTCCCAGGACATTCTTAGTCATCATTTTGAAGTGTCCCTCCCAGAGACCACTCCACAAACTGTGCACCACAGCACACCATCACCTCCCGTACTTCTCACTTTTGTGTAACCCATAAACTGCATGGAGAAGTTTCTGCATGGCAGCCCCACTAGCTCCTGACCATTCTGGAAAGCCCAGAGCTGTACCTGCTGTGAAAGACCCTTACTACACTCCTTCCATGGGCCCAGGGCTGAAGTAGCCAGGCAAGGGATGCAGTGGGCTTGGGGTCTGTCCATGTCACAGCACAGCAGCAGTGCCTGACTGTGGAGAGGAGTAACTAGACTGGATGAAACACACTGCTGTCCATCAGCCACTGGCACAGGTTCAGCCAGATGTGTTCAGCATCTCAGAAGCAAGCTGTGATGCAATCCTGGGCAGCACACAAAAAAACCCACAGGTAGGTGAATGAACAGAGAACAAAAGCAAGCTTCAGTCCACACAGCTTGCCAAACCACTCTGGGTTTCCTGGCTTCAGACAACTTCAAACACAATAGCGGCTCCTGATAACAACACCAGACCTCAATCAACCCCTGAAACCAGCACCGTGGGGACAGCAGCTTCTGCTGCCTAAGAGGATGAGCTCATCAAATGACAGAAGAGGAAGGCAGTGGCCTCAGTGTTCAACTTTCACCTTCTCTGAACTTCTGCAATTTTTCCAGGAAGGGTGTTTCCCCTTTGACAAATGCCACCTCCTGTAGATCCAGACTGTGAAAGTGCTCACAGGAACTTTACAGGAGTAACCACAGATTGGGTACATGATTCTCAACACCAGGTCATCTGAACAGCCTTGCTTCTCCTTTTTCTTTACATCTGTGTCTAGGCTGTGGCACAGGGCACAGCGCCACTGTCCCAGTTGGGTAAAACCCATCACCATCCCATAGATTTGTCCAGATGCTTTGGCTGAAGCTCTGTCCATCACGGGTTAAGTGAACCTGAAGTTGATATCGCTCTGGTCTTCTCCTTCCCTTGTGCTGGCTGCACATCCCTGTTTTTCCTCTTTGCATTGATGGTGGTGTTTATCCAAGCCCTGGAGCTGGGCAGAGCTCCAGACTCCAGTCTGGCAGAAAAGTTAATGCCACAAGAAAAAATAGTATTTTTAATACACACCCATGACACCATAATTGAGCTGAACCCTCCATAAGACAGTTTCTGAAGGCTGATTGCTGTAAATTTAGGCTCCTCTCACATTTATCATCCTGCAAAGTGTCAGATACATTTCAGAACCACAGACAATTAAATATTGGATAACATGAGTTACTAAAAATCTACTTCAGATAGTTGTTTTTTTTCCTGACTCTTGGGGGACAAAATAAAACCCCTAAGTCTCTGTTTCTAACAATTTCTTCCTTAGGGCATTTCCAGAAAAAAAAAAAAAAAGCTTTCAAGAATATGGAGAAAGAAAAAAGATAATTTTTTTGTTGAAGCAAAAATCTTGAATAATTTCTCACAATCTATTCCTGGAATCCAATAAACACATTAGCAGATCACACTGTATATTTTACTAGGCTAAGCTATCTTTGTGTGCATTAGAGACACAGCATGAAGCACGACAATAAAAAATACCAACCTCCTTCGTATAACTCATCAGAGTTATAAAATATCTAATTGAATAAACTACGTTTGACTCAAACAAATTGTGACATTTCCATGTAATGTTGCCTTTTTGGTTTCCTGACAAAGAAAAGCTTAAGGAACCATGGGCTTTTCTGCTTCCTAAGGACAAGTTGTTCTGTTGTTATAAGCTCAGCAATCAATATTCAAGTATGAGCATAAGCGCTTTTAATTTATTAACTGTACATTTTGAGCCTGTTTAAGGGTTTAATCTTCTGCGTGTTATTGCAAGACTTTTTGTGTGGCACTGCTTAATGGAAAATATTGCATTAAAGCATCACAGCTGCCATAGGTGTAGAAAACCAGAACAGGAATAATTAAGGCACAGCAAAATTCACCCATGCTGATTTCTAGCAAGCAGAATAGCAGTGTTAGCATGAGGGTAAGCACAACCACAAAGAAGGGGGGCTTGCACTGGTGTCCCCTATAAGCAGAAGGCCATAAGAAGGTGTGAAGGTCCTTTCTGTGGCCAGCACTTTGATGAATTTGACTCAATGATCTCCAGAGGTCCCTTCCAACTCTTATCATTCTATGAACAGGCTTCCTTCTCCCTGGCAAGCTCTTGGCATTTTTCTTTTTTCCCCTCAAAGGAGCAGAGCTCAGCACTTCCGAGGTTTGACTTTTGGACTTTTGGCTTTGGTGTAGTTTGGTACTCAATTCCCAACCTTGACGACAAGGCTTGTCCACTGTGTCCCCTCCAAAGCATCTCTCCAGCCCCTGCACTTGGAGAGGATCTGCCAGTTTGCATGGAGCTGGAAGACATCCAGGAGGGGTTACATGTGTTGGTTTAAACTGACCCAAAAAGGACTTCCCAGCAACACTGCTCATCTATGAAATCATCACTCCTATTCATCTCAGAGGCTAAGGCGTGGATCAGCAGCAGACTCATCTCCCTTGAGCTGGTGATGTTAGGTGCAGATGGGCTGCTGGTTGCCATGCAGGTGACAAATGTTCCCAGGGAGCTTCAGTTAATATTAAATGAAAATTGGCTCAATTTGCATGTCCCTCTAGAAATGGCAGAAGAACCATCTTGAGAGTCAATACTGATAATACCCTGAGCGTGAAGGAAAAAAAATAAACACACAGCAACAACAGGCAGTCTGTGTCACGTGGTGACTCCAGTAGCTGCTCAAAGACTGTGATATCCCACATCAGGAAAATTAAACAAAGCAAAAGAAAATTTTTTTTTTGGCTTTGCCAAAAAGTAAAACCAGAGCCAATGCTTCTTAACTACCTTCTCCTGAAGAATATGCATTGATTAGCAGATTGCAAAACGTCCACATGCAGGCACAAACTCTCCTTGCCAAACCCATGTACCAGAGGTGGTGAGCACCACATGTAAGAAGAGCAGGCAGATCCAGGCTGGTTGAGCTGTGGAACACATCCTGTGAGTGCTCAGGGGCTTGGAAGAGACTTTTAACTGAGATAAGCCTGCACTCGCATTGTTGGATGTGGGACTTCTGATTCTTTTTGGCCTGGGGAAATGCAACAAGACAAAGCAGCAGGCAAGGGGGTTTAGTTCCACATCTCTAACCCTCAACCCACATCATACACAATGAAGAGAAGCAATACTTGCCCAGATGCTTTGGGCTAGGACAAAGGGTTCATGACCACGTGGCAACAAATGGCTCTTACATCTCTCTAAGCATTCTAACTTCTCAGCCTGGTGATGCCACCAGGAATTTCTGGAAAATCACATAATTTGAAGAACAATTTCTGCACCAGCCAACCAAACCTCTCAGATCATCTGCTGTGTTCTCTCAGACTCAGTTTGCTTGCTTCTATTTCTGTGGGGGAATGTAAGATTTTCAGGAAAGTGTATGTCCAGTATGTCCTAAACTGTCAGTGAAGGATAGCACGGAGATTTTGGACACCACTGAAAGGCAGAACATGTTGTAGAAGGGCCAGGGGAGCCCCAGCAATGCTGGGAGGTCTTGAACCCCACTGATGGGAGACCAGGCTGGGAGAATTGAGGGAGAGGAGAAGGCTTTGGGGAGATCTTCTTGGGGCCTTTCAGGACTTCAAGGGGCCTGTCAGAAAGATGGGGATAGACTTTTGAGCAGGGCCTGTTGGGACAGGACAAGGGCTGAAGCATTTAAACTAAAAGAAGGAATTTTAGGCTGGAGAGAATGAAGGCATTTCTTACACCAAGGGTATTGTGAGCCTGGCCCAGGTTGCCCCAAGAGGTGGTCACTGCCCCATCCCTGGCAGCTTTCCAGGTGAGGTTGGCCAGGGCTCTGAGTAACCTGCTCTACTTGCAGATGTCCCTGCTCCCTGCAGGGGGGTTGGACTGGATGACCTTGAATGGTCCCTTCCCACATAAACCAGTCTAGGAGTCTATGAATACAACCTTACCCTGGTCCATGTCCTACCATGCACAACTGGCCCAAGCAGCTCCAGTGTGCTGATGTGATGACCCGCACCCACCGTCTCAGGTCTCTCTCCCCTTGGTACATCCAGTAACACTTCTGCAGTGAGAGAAGGAAAATCATATCCTCAGCTTAGTATCTCATGATACAATACCTAAGAACTTGACCTATTTTGAACTTATTTTTTAATATAGTTTACTATCGGAGCTGGACTCAGATAATTTTTCCTAAACGTTATCACAGGCTTACCTTTTCTAATAATAGCCAAGTGATTATGGCTGTGAATTATCACTTTAGAATCATTGCCACAGAAATAAATGACAATGTTCTAAGCATAAAAACGAAGAGCCACCTGCAAAGGAAGATGAGGCAGCCACAGTTTTAAGAAAGTGCTTTTTTTTTTTTTTTTCAGTAATGAAAAATGATGAAGCAAATCCTCCAGACCTCATGAACTACAGGAGGTAGTTCAGCATCTTTATAGAGCTGTGTTTAATGTCTTAGATCGCTTTAGGACCAAAAAGTGCCTTGTGCTTGGTGGCATGAGGTGAAATGGTGGTTTTGTTATACACAGATCTTGAGTGGGACCTTAGGGTCCTTAGTAGTCTTTGCATTTCAGCCTGTTCCTCTGATGCTGAGATACAACCACTGGGGTACATAGGTGCCTCTCTACTGCAGCCATAATGTGCATGACTAAAACAAGTTGAGAGCAGACCCATCCTTGCAGAGACTCCCCTTAGGCAGGAGTTCTCTTGCCCTGGTTATGTCCTGTGAGCCTGTTGCCCAGCTGATACCACAGAAAGTGATAAGGGGACCAAAATGTGATCTAAGGACCCATTTTAAAGTGAGAAAATTAAAAAACTAAGAGCAATGGGGCTTTGTTATTCTTGCGTGGTCAAAGAAAAAAACAATAAATGGAAACATGGTCAAAAAAATAGCCCTCACGTGCAATCACTTAAATAGAGATTTTGAGAAAAGCCTGCTCCTCGCCTTGTTCAGAAGATCCAACAGACCACTGGTTACACCCTGACCCAACCCCACACACCAGAGACGCTGCAAATGGAGGCAGCAGCTATCATCCACCATGCTGGAGACACCTCCTTTGGTGGTCAGACTGAAGAAATGGGTATAGCATAAGGGAAACCCATGTCAGCCTGACACTCATATGTGCTGGTTTGCATATTGTGAACTCCAACTACAGCGAGAAATAGGTGCCTGGCTTTTCCAAAGAGCATGCCTGGTCCAAGGAGGGAATGAGGGGACAGTGGAGCAAGAGAGGACACAAGCCCACCACATTTACTACAAATATAGAACAACAGAAAGGTTTTGGTTCTAAAATATCTGAAAAAATCAGCAAGTCCAACTGTTGCCCCAGCACTGCCAGGGCACCACTAAGCCATGTCACTCAGCAGCACATCTCCACGGTTTTGAAACCCTTCCCAGGATCACAGGGATTCCAATGCCCTGGGCAGCTTAGGACAAGCCTGAACAACCCTCAACAGGGAGAAATTTTTCCTCATGTACAACCTAAACTTTCCCTGGCACCATTTGAGGCCAGCTCCTCATCCTATCACTTATTCCTTGGGAGCAGAGCTCAACCCCATCTGGCTTCAGCATGCTGTCAGGGAGCTGTTGAGAGCCAGAAGGTCTTCCCTGACTTTTCTTCTCTCCAGACTGAACAACCCCAGGCTTCTCAGCCGCTCCTCACCAGATGTATGCTAGAACTCAGCCCATCTATTCATCCTGTCCAGATCAATGTGTTCCTTCACTGAGCAGAGACCCAAAGAGACACAAATGAGGCTGCCGTGAAGCTTGTCAATTTTCTGTTTTCCAGACCACTTTTCTAGCCCCTCCAGAGTAATGCCAAGACCAGACTTGCAGCAGCCCCATCCCAACTTTACTGGCTCCCAACTCACCTTCTTTAGCTGGGATCCTGACTCACTTGGGTGAGGTTGCCCACCACCAGCCATGGCAGCTGCTTGTGCCCCATCTGTGAAGGCACTGGGCTGCTGCCTCCCAGGGAAACCAGCCTCCTTGGAAGGGGCAGGGGTGAGCTGAACCCACACTCTGTGCTCAGCGGTGGAGACAGGACCATCTGGAGGTTGCCCAGCAATAAGCTGTGGGCATTGCCAGAGCCCACCCTCTGTCTGCTCAGCGGCGGGGATGCAAACAAGTTTAGCTGTGGTTGTCTCAGGCCAACTTTTGTCTCAAACACTCCATAAGCTTTTTAAAAGTTAAACAAACAAAGGGGACCAGGGGTTTGTAACCGATTAACTGAAGGGCAGGAAACATGAGAAGCTGGTTTGCTAGAAAGAAAAGCTCTTCTGCTGAGATCGCCAATAATTAGCAGCAACAAGACCTACAGAAATTTATGAGGGGAAAAAGAAATTTTGAAAATAAAATAGAACCCTTCCTGTTGAAATATTTTCTTTTCACATGTTTTCCTTGTAAGATGAGCTTAAAATGCAAACACAGACTGGTCTCGAATACAGAATAGATTTGTGTTCTGCAGAAGTCATATGTGTGGGTGGAAAATCCCTGGAACATGGATCCCTGGAAGCAGGCTTTTTTTTTTTTTTTTTTTTTTAATTCTCGCCAGAAATTGTGTATTTTGTTAAGAGCTTTCAGATAGACACATCAATACTTGCTCCCGAGCATCTGGAAGGTAAGGTGGTTACTGATGGCAAGTGCTTTAGGTCCACACTGAACACAACTGCAAACCTAAGCCACTAGAAAATAAACTGAAGAACTTCTTATTTCTTTTCTCTTTTCATCTTTTCTCTCTTTTCTTCTTTTTCTCTCCCTTCCCTGTTACAAAGCTGGGTGATTCAGTAACAATTTCCCCACGGCAGCTCAGCAATGGTTGCCATGACCTGTTTATATGTAGGTAGCAGAGCTGCTGCTGCTTGTTTAGGACCCCACCCAGTTCCATTGCACCAGATCAGAAGAATTCTCCACCTGCCTTCAGGAGCAGCTCAGAGTCACCTAATGAGATCCCCAGGCAGAGCCAGGCTTCAGTGGCTCTCTACACTGGGTTTAGTACATGTCTTCAGCACAGCTGGGTTTACTTGTTTGAAACTGCAGCTAAACTGCAAATTAAAGACATCCCTGGGTCTTGTTTGTTTGTCTGTTTTCTTGTCCTTTAGTTTAAGCGCATTTATCTCTACATCACTGTCCTGGCTTTCTTTGGCTTTCTTGGCTATTTCAGAAGAAAACTTGGATCAAAGTATGAAGCCTCACTCAAACTGGAAAACCAGCACTTGGCAGACCATCAGTAATTGCATTTGGAAGGAAGGCAGGTTGGATCCTGACTGAACACACAGAGCTCATTAGTGATGGGTGATTATTCTGCGTTATGGCCTGGGAAGGTCCCAGGAGCAATTACAGCCCCAGGATGCAGCTCTCTGAGTCGTTGAGGATGGTGCTTCAACTGCAATATAGAGGTGAGGAAAAGGAATATCATTCCATTCCCTCTATAGCAAATGGCAAAAAAACCCCAAACCTAAGGTAAATCTGCATACTGACAAGAAGTGATGTAGAAAACAGAGGTAGCTTTCAGAAGCTATTTGGCCTGGCCAAGTTAGGTCCAAACCCCCAGGTGATACCCCCCTTGCATGGGAGAGGGGCTGGACTACCTAGCAACATGGCTAGTGGAACTTGCAGAAATCCTTAGCAGTGCTCAGGAGCTGAAAAAAGAGCTGAAAAGCAAAATCATTGAACAGAATTAGTTCGGTTCTCACTCAAACCAGGACACCTGTTCTTTGTGCACACCAACAGAGACTCTGCAGAGTTAAATTCTGCCCCATCCTGCTCCCATTGCCTGAAGGAGACATCTCTGAGCCCAGGGACTAATCTTAGAACAAAGTTCAACCCTGTGTGATGGAAAGTGTGTATAGGATCATAGAATCACACACTGGTTTGGGCGGAAAGGGATCATTCAAGGTACTCTAGTCCAACCTGCCTGCAGTGAACAGGGACATCTGCAACTAGAGCAGGTTGCTCAGAGCCCCATCCAACCCGACTAGAACTTCTTTCAGGGAGCTGCTGAGAGCCAGAGGGTCTCCTCTGATCCTCCTCTCCAAGCTGAACAACCCCAGGCCCCTCAGATGATCCAGACCAGACTTGTGCTCCCAACTCCTCCTGAAACTTACCTCTACTGAAAGCCATTGCTCGCCCTGCTTGTGCAGCCTCTCAAGCAACTGCAGCGGTTGCCTGTTCTGTTCGGCATTAATCTTCAGAATGTGACTGTAAAATGCTACAGTTGGTTAAATGAGAAATTCAAGAGTTTTTCCCCAGCTGCAACCCTGATGGCTCTGTCACGCTCTGCTGCGGTGGCTGTGACCATGGATGTTAAACACTGAGTACACCCCACTGCTTGGGCTCATCTCTTCACTGGTGAGACTCACCCTGTCTCACACTCTCAGCTCTAAGCTGGTCTTCTGCTACTCCATATGTTTCCAGCCAACCAGCCAGGGCTGGGGAAGCAGGGAAGGGGGTGGGGGAGTGGGAGGGTGGGGAGAAGGGGAATGGAA
>JAOEGS010011217.1:12623-33532 GCA_025447755.1 Corythornis vintsioides | reverse complement strand
AAAAAAAGAATAGTAAAAATATATTTATTAAAATAATTTATATTAATGTATTAATATAAATCAAATGGCATACAAATTTGAATATAGTTCCATTTAACAGTTCTCTCAAGTTATCAAGAAGCTTATGCTGAATGTCATCCTGGTAATTAATGCCTTGGGAAAATAGTTCAGCTGATAATAGTGCAATAGCGATGGCTTCAAAGGAAATTCATTCCATGAACAGTGAATTTGATGAGAGGTGCTATGGGCCTTAAGAACTTGGCAATAGATAGGATATAACTGAAAACTGGTATCTAAGCAAAGGATTTTGAATGCAGCTTCAGTTTTTCAGTGCTCAATTTTACATGTTTAATTTGAGCTGTCTGGAATTAGATTTATTTATTTTGATATAGAATTTTCTGAAAATAAGGACTTTTTTGAAGGCGAAACTGTCTGCCAAACTTGTAATCTTCCAGGTTCTCTAAACTGTTTGACTTCCATTATCAGAGTATATCTTTGTGCTTTTAAATAAATAATTTTAGAACAGATTTTCTAGAAAAACATTCAAAAAGAAACCTTCCCTCTGTCTTCAGAAACTCACATAATATACAGAGATGACGACTCATGACTTCTTGACATTTAAAGAGAGAAGACACATCACTCTCCTCTCCTAGTCAGATGCCTGAGAATGATAAAACACATCAAAGGTTAAGCTTGCCTCCAGAGCACTGTGTCTATGGAAAAGTTTCAAAAGCCAGAGAAAGAGAAGAGTAAAAAAAATCCCTTAATGACATGAAAAGGAATCACACATTTATAAAAAAAATCAGCAGTCCCTTTTTGATTCTTGGCTACAGTTTTCTGGTAACACTTCTATCAGTCACATTCATTTGAAGTGTGTGGCAACACATATTGGAGATATGAAGACACAGTTTCTGCATTTGCAGTTTTTCGTCTTCATAGTGCTTTTCATTTTTATCATAAATCTGGAGAAAATCCTATGATGTGTGAAAGATATTTTCTTCTATCCATTTTTCTTAATTCATTCCTGTTATATTATTTAGTTTCTTCCTTATCCAGGATGCTAATATTTATTTGATTGTAGGATAGCTTTCAAGATAGCTTAATGGAACCAACGTGAAGTATCACCTCCAGTTAAACCTTAATTAAACATAAATATCAGCTTCATTAAAAAGGGAAAACTCATGTAAACATTGCAACAAAAAAAGCCTCTGTTCTTCACTCTTGAACTTGAATGCACCTGGACGACTTATAAAAGGACCTGAGAATTAAATTGGCATACTACTGAGTCACCCCTATTGAGCTCCATTGGTTTCAAATACAATTCACTTTCAAGTACCCATTTGTCTAAACATACAATCGCAGGGAGAGGAAAAAAGGCCATGCAAAACAATATTAGTTACGTGTAAGAGACTGCTGGAGCTGTAAAGAAAAAGCCTGAACAATTAGTAAAGAAATCTGCAAAAACCTAAACAGACAGTGTATGTGTAAGTAAGTGTTGGGTGCACAAGTTTGTTTATATATACAGACAAAAATAGAAATCCAGAAACTCTTCTAGGGTATTATGGAAAAGCAGAAAACTCAGTCTAGGTTATTTTTAAGTTCTTCATCTTCATTCTTTTTCTCACACACAGAAACCACCAGTACATTTGCTTGAAACACTTTTGTGGCAGACTAGCATATAATTGACTGTGTAATGACTTCATACCTGGGTCTGATCCAGAATCTCAGTAAAAAAGGTCCTTGAAATGAAGCCTTATTCAGGTCAGTGGTGCTTAACAGAGTTATGTGTAGGCATTTCATCTGTGAAATAGTACTTTCAGATGTCAAAATAGAGACTTATCTCAGTAAATTGGAGATTTGGTTTGAAATCAGCAAATGGAATTTAATAAAAATAATAAAAGATGCTACATTTGAATGAAGGAAATCCAGCAGTAAGATTAAAAAAATGCTTATACTAACACAGAGCAGTATCAAGTATGAAGGAATACAGAAAATCACAAGCAAGCAGTAAAATTCTATATGTTTTTTTAAGAAGATATATAGCAATGTGAAATGTAATAGTAGAAAACTTTTATAAGGCAAATGTGGTTATTAGTCTGTAAGACTATAACAAAGATTGAGAGAGACTAGGAAAAGTCCAAAGAATTTTAGAAAACACAACCCAAAATAAAAGGTTAAAATATCTGGATTTATTTAATCTAGAAAAGATTAAACAATGGCATGGTAACGATCTTCTGATGGCACTTTTTTTTTTTTTTTTTCCCAGTAATATTAAAAAAGAGCATTAAGATGAGTGACCAATTGTTCAGATACTTCAGTAGTGGTCAAACAAGGAATAATTATTTATTATTTATTTAATTTGCAGCAACAGAGCTTTATCTTAGGTACTCGGGAAAACTTTCTAACTAAAAGTGCAAGGAAGCACTACAACAGATTACCTGGATGTGCTGCAGAATTGCCTGGCTTGGAGATTTCAGAGCGAGTATAGAGGTGGCCTTGCCTCACCTGTTATAGTGCATGATAAGGGATTAGGATGCCAGTTAAGATCCTTCCCAGCTTTACTTTGTGAAGATTTATGATACATGATATCATGTAGTACAATGTTGCTGCCCAGAGAAGCTGTGGCTGCCCCTTCCCTGGAAATGTTCCAGGTCAAGTTGGATGAGGCTTTGAGCAACCTGGTCTTGGTCCCTGCCCATGGCAGAGGGTGTGGAACTAGATGATCTTTAAGGTCCTCTCTTTTACACTTTAATCTCTCTTTTTCATTAGGCAAGCATCTAACCCTTATAGTTTAGCAAAAACCTGACTTTTTGTCATCTAAGAAGCAATATTTAAACTTTGGTTCAGCTGGATTTGTCTTCCTTTCTGTTAGAGAGCTATCATTCAAAGTACAATAACCTATTGGCCAGCTCACAGAAACACAAATGCCAGTCTCTTCTTGGCATGTTAGAACATTAAGTCGAAATTAACATCAGAGTGAACAGAGATTTTACAAATTCTCACAGAGACCCAACAGCCTGACAAAAGTCCAATACCACTGTAAGTCTGCTGGAAGCTACACATTGAGGCAATATTTTTCCTAGCCCATTGAGTTTCTTCTGCAGAGGAATCCTACCTGAATCCATGGAAATATATTGCAATTCACAGAGAGGAGAGAAGCAAATTATTTCTGCTGCATTGGCTAGGAATCAGGTTACTACTGCAATTATATCTTTTTTCTTCAGTGAAGCCCACAGGCTGAAGAGGAGGATGAGATGCTACATCCCAAATCAGGCCATTGTCTCCAGCCTATCTGCTCCATGTGTTCACCCCAGGCAGAGAATACATGAGCATCTCAAAATCCAGATAATATAATCTTAAAACATCAAGACAAAACCAGGAAAATATACAGCATAAATAAGTTTTTTTCAAGATGCTTATCATTGATTAGAGAACTTCTCATTTCAGTTCCTGAGGCAGTCCTGCTTTGGATACTGCTCCTATGAAAAAGCTTAAAATTTACATGAATAATGAAGAATCTGACTTTCCAAGCAAGCACAACAACAACAAAAATAATAATAATAATAAAAACCAAACCAGTTACTATCTAGATAATTTAAAAATACTGTCTATATTATTGTGTATCTCTTCTGCCAGGTAATTGTTTAATTTGCACTGCTGTTATAGTCCAGTAATACACTGACAGCAACGATCAGCAGCCAGTGCTGCCTCTTATGAAGAGCAGTACAAATGGACCCAGAATAGAAAGTGCACTGCCAAGACTCCTCGATGGACAAGGTTTATTAAATATGGTGTGGACATAAACAGAGTTTCCTCCCTCCCTTCACCCTTCTTTATTCTGCATTTTGCTTTGAGAGGAGAAATTGCCTCATCTTTTAAGGATAATACCAACCCTCTAGTTAAGACACTAGGTCAAATTCTGCCATGTTACATTTCTCAGGAAAATACCAGTGTAGATGGATGCAAATGTGATATTGCACAGGAAAAGAAATGGAAAGAAAATATAAACTTGAGCAGAATATATGGGATTTATCTTCTGGCATTAGCTCCTGGAGTAGCACGAGTGAGTTTTATAAATTTGCAGTTGGTGGGTCTGCACATACTACAAGTTTATTGGAATTACAGAAGCCTGAAGCGATCTATGGACCAGGGTCAATTTAGTAGCCAATACACTGAAACTGGAGTAATTTATCTTGGGTCTCATTAGAACAAAGTGTGAACTCACAGATGCATAGAAGTGATGGCTCTTTCATGCTGTGTTAATTGCAAAACACCTAATAGTTCACCACTGGAAATCCATAACACATTGTAAGATTGAGTGTTTTACAGTGGATTTAGATTTACTACTTGCAATAAATAACCAAGTGAGTCAGTTAAGGGAAATCAAACCCCCCCCAATGTCCATGTATTTGCATTTTTTAGGATTTCTCCTTGTGTGTCCATAGGACAACTATTTTGCAAGAATATAACGCTGTCTTTTAAATAGAAAAAATTTATATACTATGACAGTGGTAGAAAAAATAATGTCTTCATATTTTTTCTGTGATGTCCTTATATCAAGCATGTTGCACTGTCTTAGGCAGTTCTCAAAGTTAAAACAAACCACTGCCTTTCACTGGGTAACCAATCCATCCTCTCTCCCATTGGATTGGGCATAAATGACCTTTAGAGGTGAAGAGTTTTCTGCTAAACCTATCTGGATTTGCCTAACAATCAATGGAGAGACAGATGTATCTCCTGATGGCAACCTGTATCTGTGTAAGATCGATGACTAGAAGACAAAAGAATAGTTACTCTCTAGAGATATTTCTCCCACTCTGTGCTCAATATAGGGATCTAAGAGAACTGTTTCAATTTAGACACTTAAATTTCAAGGAGATTAAGTAAGTTTAAGTAAACCTTACATTTAATGTCTTTATTTTCCTTTCCTACATATAGTTCCATTATCTGTGAAGATGAAATTTTTTTTCAGTGGGGCATGTAGGAGTGAGCCTTTCACAAACATTTTAACTATAATTATTTGTGTGGTTTGTTTATGTGTTCTAGGAAGAAAGTATATAGCTCCCACAAAGATTAGATCTATACATCTGTGTAGGCTATTTACATGACTCTCTTTTCAGCTTATTTGGAGCTTTTTCTCTTTAACATTATTCTTTTTAGCTCACTTCTTTGAGAAATGCTTATTAGCTGATAGGTAATTGAAATCTTGGAGATATGTCTTACATGATGAGTTATAAATTACCTGACCCGCAAAAACTGTCTTTGGCAACTGTGAAGTAAATTCACTGTTCTTAGCCCTCAGTGGGAGACAGTTTTAAGGTTGAACTATATGAGGCCACCTTTAGTCATAAAAGAATTAAGGTTTGTAAAGCTAAATAGTGTTTTCCTTAAATTACAGTGAGCATCTGCAACCAAGTTTAACCATAGAAAAGGAGATGTAATTGTAAATCTTATTTTAGTTGAGATTTACACACTTTCTCCAAATCTGTGCCGGGGTGGTAGTGATGTGTTGTTCCTAGTTTTTGGCAAAGCTTTCAGCAATATTTCTTTTTTGTAACTTGGAAAAAAAAAAAAAAAAGACATTGTGACATTTTGTTGCATTTCATTCTGTGGGTTTTTTTGGCATTCTCAGTTAATTCAGCATACATTTGCAAAACAAAAATCCAGGTAAAATTAACTGATGTCATATGTTTCTCTCATGCTTGATCACTGGCTGAATCCATGTTGCTCCAACTAAAATAGTGTGATTTTGAGAAAATAAAACTCATTTTTCTAGAGTTTGTTGTCTTCCAAACACTTCCTCTTGCTGCAGGCTACTGATCCCAGATTCTTAATTTTCTGAGCATTTCTATACTGACAGAGAAAATATTTCTGCCTGTGTTTAGCTTGGTGCTGGGATTGGGGATTATGTAGTTATTTTGCTCCTAGTTCTTTAACAGTTTAATTCCAGACAATGTAGAATGAAATTTATTCTTTGATGACTTTGCACATTTCTTACAAATGTTGCTGTCTTGTGGATGTATATGTATACATAGGTAACAATACAGATAGATGCAGATACAGATGTATATAAAATGTGTGGAAGGTGGAGACTGACCAAAGAGATGGGGGGTTTAACAACACTTTTTTTTTTCTCATACTGTACTCACAGAGCTAAACCTGTTGCTGTGTATCCACTCTGTGGGATTTGATATGAGACAACCAGTTTGTAAGGAGAAGCAGCACAGTGTCTCCCTCATCCAACTTTGTTTTCCTTGGTATTCATTCTCCACACTCAGCCTCTCTTATTATGAGATAGCAACAGCTGTTCAGCTCCCTTTTCCATCTTGTGTATTGTGTGCAGTGATTACACAGCATGTAACTAAGCTTCAGGGGTGAAGTACAAGTGAATGTCAAGAAGGCTGGAAGAAGATGGGCTTGGATGGTTGAACTTTATCCCACTTTCTGTCTAATATTGAGAGAACTGCTTTCCCATAGTAGAAGAATGAAGAGGAAGCATTTCCCGAGCATGCAAAGAGCTTTTGCTTCCAAGGATTTTATAACTTTACTAGGTTTACATGTAGAAGTGAAATATGCATCAGTGGGGCTGCAGAACTGTTCTACAAAACATGCAGAAATACCTTACATGGCTCCTTGTTTCCAAGAAGAGATTCTAACTTATTCTGAGCTTACCTGTTCATGCACAAATAAATGTATCACGGAAGAAAGACTGAGGGTGGATTTGAATGACTGATGCATTGGGAAATGTGAACATTGCTCTGCTTCGCAGAGACATTAGAAAGCTGGCACTCCGTAGTCCTCCTAACATGTCTCAGGGTGGTGTGTGAAAAGGAAGATGTTATACAAGTTCAACCTCTAGAATCAAGGGTTTAAAGCAGTGAATTGGCTGCCATATCCATTGCTGTCCTGTCTGCTGGAACAAAGCAGACACAGTCTAGCTGGTAGCTGGCATCTCTCATCATGTTTTTCAAGCAGCTACTGAACAAAAGAAGGTAAGTGCCTGTTCTCAGAGGAATCAGAGGCAAACTTCACACTGGGAGCAATCCTAGCCCTCTAGAAACATATGAGAATACAAAAGTGCCAGCAAAATTGCAGAAGGTGAAATTCTGCTGCCAGCTCAGGACTGCATCAAAAAAGCATTTGGCCCTTGTGTGTCCAAAGTTTTGTCAAGGCTGACAGGTATGAACCTTTCACAGGCAATGTGTGTGGTCAGTGACTATTAATTCCACTGCTGTTGGCTGAGGCAAGCACCAAATTCATGCAGACAGATGCCCAACGTGGGCAGAGAAAAGGCAGGTTACTGATAAGGAAAGATAGCACAAACACAGGTTGAAAAAGCACAGACATGAAGAGGAAACCTGTAATTATTAAGGAATTAGACTTACTGTGTATCAGTAGACAGGGATTTGTCAATAATTTCTTTATAGACAAACCTTTGGCAATAGTCTTCTGACTATAATGTAGAAATTAGGAGCTGAATAAGAAAACAGTTTGCTAGACCCACTAGAAATGTCTCTCAGAGCTGAGCTATTTATCTGTCCCACGTTGTGTGCTTTGATATAGCTTGCAAAGAATGAACTTTCTTGTCTCAATCTCAAAAGTTTGCAGCAGTAGCTATTTATGTGCTAATTCCTATTATGAACCAAATGAGTGGAAAATCACTGATAATCAAGATAAGCTTCACCATATGGCATCAACTATTAAACAGGAGATGTGAACTAGTCACCAACAACACTGAAAAAGGATAGGTCCTCAACACCTTCACTTCTGTTTCACTGCTGGGTCCCAGAAAAAAAATCCAGATTGGTGCAAACACAGACTGGCTGTCAGGGAAGGATTTATTATGTCAATTATTACAGGAGCTTGGCCCATACAAATGGCCCAGATGCCATCCACCTGAGGTATTAAGAGAGCTCGCCAATGTCATTGCAAGGCTCCTCTCCATAACCTCTGAGAAGTCTTAGAGATCGGGAGATGTGCCTGAAGACTGCAAACTGAAATACAGGAAATTCCACCTCACCATGAGGAAAAACTTCTTTACTATGAATATGATGGAGCACTGGAACAGGCTGCCCAGAGAGGTTGTGGAGTCTCCTTCTCTGGAGACTTTCAAAGTTCACCTGGATCTGTTCCTGTGTGGCCTGCCCTGCATGACCCTGCTCTGACAGGGTGGTTGGACTTTATCTCCAGAGGTCCCTTCCAACCCCTAACATTCTATGGTAAGTCTTAACATTCTATGATCCTATAACTGAAAGAAGGCTAATGTCACCTCTATCTATGTCTACCTCTATTTACATCTCTATAAACAAGTGGGGTTCCATAGAGGACCCAGGTAATTATAGACCCAATTAACCTTTCTTAAATCCCTGGGGAAATTATGGACCAAATACTCCTGGGGACTATCACAAGTCAGCTGAAGCATGTGATTGATAAAAGCCAACATGGATTCACCAGGGGCAAATCATGCCTGACACACCTGACTGTTTTCTATGACAAAGTAATCCACTCAGTTAATGCAGGACGAGCAGTGGACATTGTCTACCTGGACTTCTCCAATGCTTTTGACACACTCCTCCACAGCAATACAATGTGGTATTCTATGATTCTAATACACTACTTCTCAAAACCAAATCAATATGCTGACTATGAGACTCTTGTGGCCATATTTCCATCTCTGGAATGCTCTTGTGTTTGTGTACAGCTCAGCACTATGGCAGCTGGTTAGGTTGGCTGACTCCACCATCTCCTCTATGCTGTCACTGCAGACTGTACTTGCAAGAACATTCAGATATCTGTCTCCAACCTAAGAGTTTTATTGGCAAGAAATATGCATAGGAAAACTTAATAATTCATAAGAAAAGCTTCCAAAAATATGATGGTTGGATATCAGAAATGGGTCTACCCCTAGAAATCAAAATACTTTTTCTAAGTGCAAAAATAAAATGTTTTCTTGGAAATGTTTTGGCAGTGCCTTTTGTGAGGTGACTCCCAGATTCTTTACAGTCCATTTCTCCTCTGCAGACAATCTCTTCAGAGCAAACTCTGACTCCCATGAGGTATCATAAACCTGTTCACTTGGGGAATGTGCATTATGGGAGCTGACAGTCAACAATGCAGTCTATTGGAAGCAGAGAAGACCTTGAGATGAAGGGTGAACTGCATTCAAACACCATCATGCATAACTGCCATAAAGGATTTACATAATCAAAATATTTTGTTGTCACAGGGAACTTGTTTTGGAGACAATATCAAAATTACCCACTATAGTAGACATACTTTTTAAAGGGCTTCTCTTTAGAAGCCAGTTTTCCAAGGAAAAACAGGTTAGCTGTTTTGCAAAAGCCCTGTGAGCTGTACAGGGAGAATGCAGATACAAAGAAAATCAGTCTTTGTATTCCCCGATGTTACCAAGGTGGCCCTTTCTTCCTTCATCAATCTAACACTGGTAGCTCAATGTCCTCGCTATTGTGCATGCTGGAATGAAGGATTCATAACCACAAACACTTTTCAATACTGCTGTCAATATGAGCAGTTGGGTCATGTAGATTTTGCACTAAAGACATTAGACACATTGTAAAGTGATAAAAGGAATAAATGTGATTTTTTTCTGAAGTTTCTAAGATGCGCGGTAATACAGTAGGAATTCTTCATAGAAATGTTGCTACTAACCATATTCTGTTTTATTTCTATCTGAAACACTTCGTTTCTGTGAGAAATGAATGAATATGTTACCCAAGAATTTCCAAAGCAATGAGTCAGTTAAGACTGGCAAAAGCAAGAGGGTGGGGAGCAATAGCTCCTTCTCCGTTAGTATCACCTGACTCAGAATGCCTACTCCAAGCTACATGATTGGGTAGAAATGCCAGCAGACACATTGCTCTTCCTCTTACTTTCCTCATCTACAGTCCAGACACAGCCATATGACAGGTTTCCATTTTTAAGTTCCTAGTCAATTAATTGCACATTCCTTCAGACCTCTCAGCTCTTGCGTGCAAAGATGCCAGTTATGTTTAGAAATCTGAACTGCTGCTTTTCATGACTAGAAAATTCACATTTTAAGAAAAAAATGTCACTGTTGTTTTGTCTTCAAGAAAATGTATCTCCAGAAGCTGTGTTTATGCAGCTTTGTGTTTGTATTACATGGGTCCACTACAGGGCACCCGAAGGCTCTGAAATCTGATATGAAATTGGGAGGCACATACAAAACAAGAAGAGAGCAGGACATTTTCATATCAACCTGGCAGAGAGGCCTTTCCTGGCAATATTTGCAGAATTATCCGTCGTCTCTGTGTTTCTTTTCCTCCATTCTCTCTAACTTTGAGTTCTGTATCAGGGAAAATAATTAACATTTACCAACAGCATCTTTTAGGAATTCACCTTTTGGGATTAGGGAGATTTACTAGCTCAGAACTTCTGATGTGCCCAGGTTCCAACTGTGCATAAAAAGAGGTGTTCCTTCTCCAGACATGTCAGTCTGGCACCTTTCACCAGTGCTACTTTCACAGAGAACACAAAGATGGAAATATAATTCTAATCCAACAAAGGGCCAAATACAAAATGTCTTCTCTTTCTCAACTTAGTGACTTTTTAGGCATTTACTCTGTCGTCATTCCTGGTTTAATGAAAGGAGGAAAGATAGCAGAAGAGGCTTTAGAAAGCTGCAAAAAATGAGTGATCTGTGTGGGTCATTTATTGCTTCTCTGAGTTTGTATCTGACCATAACTCCAGTGTAGGAGAAGCTGAACTCCTAATAGTCCTATCACAAATAGAGCTGAACTAGAATAAAACTGAATGAAGTATGGTCTCTACAGCTTCCCGCTGTATTTGCAATTCTGCTTCCAAATTGGGCAATGAATACAGCCCTGAAAGAATCCTACAGATATTCCTCTAATTACAACATAGATATAAGGGACCTGGTGAGTCCTCTTCCTAAGGATTCTGTTGGGAATCGTTTACTCAATGCAATCTTTCTTATGATTGCTTTTAAATTATGCGTTTTTAAAGCTAGTTCTGCAACATCAACAGAGCCATATAGGACACCGATGGAGTTTATGCCTCACATTTTAACAGCATGGTTAGGGCTAGTAAACTCTTCAGCTCACACCTAGTCCTGTTGGAACTTCCCTGCTGATGGAGTGAGATATTGCATTGGAGGTTTGTCCCAGACAGAGCATCAGATCTGGAAATCATCAAGCAGATACTGATCATGGAATCTGCATGGATATTTTTACTTTAATTTTCCCTTAGGCAAGAGATTACAATTTTAGAAGCACCCAAGACTATACCTATCTGACATAAAACAGAACAGCATGAAGATACCTGAGCAAGTGCTGAACAAACAAGCTTTATTGTGGAGCTCCGCTGTGACTAATTAACACAGATAGAAGTAGCTGTATTAGTCTGGGCAAACTGCCATGCAAACCTACTATCCTGCTTTTTTTGTATCCACGCAAATTACTTGAGAGCTACCTAAGACAGCTGGAATGCAATACACTTTAAGGGATGGAGGAGCCTTAGTCCCACAAATTATTAGAGATGCAATGTTTCCAAAAGCCTAAGTCACCTCTGAATTCTATTTTAAAGTAGGAATATGTTTAAGGAAACAGACCATTTCAGGAAACTGGAGTCTGTACAATCTTTATTTAGTAAATTCTCACTGTATTATCCAGTAAAATTCTACAATCATCTTGTTTGATTTAGATAGAGATTGCCTGTGCTTAAGGAGTATTAAAAAAAATTACTCCTAAGAAACCCATTAAAAGTAAATTATTTCATTTTAAAGGTTATTATGATTAATAATTGATTTTTTTTTAATCTAACATGGATTTATCTCTGACTTCTCCCTTCCAAGAACAAACTCAGTTTTTACCATACTCCCAAACCAAGGTCCTATTATACTAACTACCCTATTGTTTAATCATTCTATTTAAGGGCAATGTTATTCCTCCTAACTTTTATCTTCACAAGTAGCAAAGAAACTACCTCCTGTAATGGGCTGAAGAAGGTAACATTTATTATCTTTGAAACTTTAATGATTGTAGGTTTCGTGAGCACTCGTGAAGAAATGTTTATTCTCAGAAGTAGCTGAGACAATGGAAGTTGTTCAATGGATCCTTCTGTGGGAGTGTGTTAAGAAGAATTGTGCATTGAAGCTTACAAATACGATGAACTGTTTTAATAAAACAACAGATATAAGAAGTACTGAGGGAGGAGAAGGGATCTGCCTGTCTCCTCTCTGCCAACATACTGTCAACCAATACTAACAACTTCTATTTCAAACCACATTATTTCAATGAAAGGACTGATGACTACCCATGTGCAGCTGTGTGAGCTTGTCTTATCTTACAGACCTGATCATAGTTTGGAAACAATTCCCATCAGCCATTCAGTCCATAAAGACTCTATACTAGAGTGGCACATAAAGGTGCTGCAGATCCTGCTTGTTTCTGAGAAATAAAGCCATAGCTGCTGGGAGCTGACCCAAACCCCTCACTTAATTTGATAAAAGCTTTCCAGTGTTATTGCTGTCACTTACGGTTTCTGTTACTATAATGCATAGCACTTGCATTCAAACCCCTAATATGTGTGTGACTTAAACTTTCCAGTGTGCTTCAGAGAAGAGTGATGTATGGTTTTATGTATGGATTTATTTATTTATACTTGCTTTCTGGACCTGACAGAACTGGCTCTTTATATAATAAATGACAAGACACAACAGATACCAGAATCATCTAGGACATACATGTCCCCAAACTTTAAACATCCAGATAATGGTCATATTTAGAATAGAAAATAAACTAAATAACTTAAAAAAAAAAATAAAAATCACTTTTGAGAGTGATTCATCTTTTCTGATATAGATCTCTGTCTTAGACTGAGGCAAAATCTACTCCCAGCATAAATGATCTACTTCACTTGGACATCGTGACTTTTTCTCTGCTTCAGACTTTCCACCACAGTAAGTCATTGAAACCATCACAGAAGCTTTGATTCCAATGCAAGGTGTCCTTCTTAAGTTATTGAGATAGGAAACATAGCCATGGACTATGACCTCAGCATGATAAGTTTTGTGAGTTGCTTGCAAATCTACAATATAAAATGTAAGGCATGAATCAGTAGCTGGACAAAAGAATTCAGAGTAGCAAGAGATCATATGAATTAATATGATAGGGTGTTATCACAGCACATAAACAGTGCAACCCCTGTCAACCTTTTTGCACATCATGACAAAAAACAAAAAAAACAAAACAAAAAAAAACCCCAACAACAAACAAACCAACAAAGCAAATACAAAATAAAGTACATTTTGAGAGTGAGTCAAAGGATCATAAAGTGGCATTGCAGATACTCAAAAATCACTTCCCAGATACATCTTAGCACTCTTCCAAGAATGAAGGAATTTTTTTTGTACTGGAGGCTACTTCATCCAATGTGCAGCTCCACTCCACTGTGCAAAGTCAAGGCGGCCAGAATATCCAGAGCACCTGGGAAAGGATGGCACGTCTTCTGTGGCTGTGGCATACATAGCAAGATGAGAATCAAGCCTCAAAAGGCCCAAAGACTTTTTGCTTGCCTTCAGCATTTATGTACCTTCCAAAGCAGTATGTGTAATGATGTTATCACATAAATTCGGAAAAAAAATAGACAAGCTTCACAAGGATTTTGTGCCCCAAAGTAGATGTAATTTTTCAATTAGATCAGTATAATAAAACCCTGTAAACATCATTTTTTTTATATCCATACCCTAGAATAGTTGCACAACCAATGGTATTGCTTAACATTAGATGTTATCAAACTGCCGTTCATAAAATATATTTATAAGACCTGAATCAAATAATGTGAGTGATTTTAAGGACATATTTTATTTTTCTATTTACTCCACTTATTTTGTCAGGGAACAAAATGGCAGACTGATATAGAATTTGGAAGGGTTGAGCTATTTTATTTCACTGCTGATAAATAAAACATCATTTGTACTTGAAATCACAGCATTTGTCATTAAATACTGGTATTTGCCGAACATTTTACTTTATTGCTCATGCAAGTACTAAAAGAAACAACAGTACCTAGTTTTTTCCTAGATTTGTTTGATTTAAAGATTAGAGAGGGACCTGTAATATTTTCAAGATCTGATATTTTAACTGCTACTATCTGTTACCATTTCTAATTAATTTCTACTGAGGTTCCCAATGTGGGAGATTTTTGTTTGTTTGGCTTCTTTTTAATATATTTTTTTAAGAAGCTTGGTTGCAATTTATATTTTGTCTACCTATAAGCTTAATTTGTAACTGAATCTCAAAGATTACACCAACTTTATTTTTCTTAGGTAAAAAAGAAATATTACAATGATCCCTAACAGCAGCAGGACATCATTGAAGATAGAGTATCATGATAAATTAATAGTTGCTAGCTGAGTAACAGTGATTATAGTGTTGTGTTTCCTCTTGACAAGCAATTTAGGGAAGAAACTGATGTCTGCTTTAAAAGATCATGGGCCAAGTTTTCAGCTGGTGTAAAGGAGCATTTTCACAAAGTTCAGTGCAGTGTGGATAAGACCGTTCAAGCATCTGGCATTTTATTATTGGATATTTTTTCCTATCCATAAGTTTCATGTCATAAACAGTCATTTCCTTGCTTGTGCTTGTTCCTGGGACAGACTCCACTGTGTAAAAAACAGAATGTTCTGTAATGTAATTCAGGATCAGGGAATATAACCCTTGCCTGCAGCCAGCATGGCACCTTTCCTTCTGCCTGTGTTTGAGCAGGACTTTCCAGACTGGGCATCGTAATCAAGATTAAGTGTTTGAAAGTAACATCATTTATTTTATAATAAAAGCAAAGGGAATGTAGAAGGAAACTAGGCTCTTTTCTCTGTAATCCAGTGTCAGGAATGTATAATAAGCTTTAGTGTTTAAAACAACAGTTTTCCAGCTCTATTATAATTGGAAAAAAAACCACGTAATTTTTGTGAATGAGAATTTTTCCTTTAGAAGTATTTTCTATTAACCATCCAATATCACCACAATATCACTGTCTTTCCAATCTAGTGATTTGTATTTTTCTGCTATACACTAAACTGCAGGTGCAACTTTTATAGCCGAATGTGAAATTGCAGCCATTTTGAATGTGTTTAGATTTTGTTCATCAGTATACATTATCCTGGATAATTGTTGTGCCAGTATGAAGAATTCTAAAGCTCAAAAACATAAAGGAAGCCCAGTTTTCTTCTAGTGGGGCTTCTCTGAGTTCAGCTACAAAATAACTCCCCGAAGTGTCACACTGTTGGTAGTAGGAGAAAATAAATTGTTCCTGAAGCAAAGATGCATTCAGCAATCACTGGATTACACACTAGCTGAAGTGTTAGCAGACAGTAAACATGACTGCAAGCAATTGTTCCAGCCTTATCTTTCAAAAAATCATAAAGTAAAAATGCAGGTTTTTTTCCAAACAAACAAAACCCCATTTATAGTGACATATACTCTCTGGTGAATAAGACACAGAGTCAGCCGTAACCCCAACTATGTGCCAGACTCTGTTCATTTTTTTTCCAAGGAAATCCGTGGGTTGCTTATAGACATATTGAACCAAAATATTTAGGTTACCACTTGAAAGGATCCCTCCGCTGAGATGAATCCAGGAAAGCCAAAAGCCTAGAAATTGTTCCACAAATAAGTGTGTGTGTTTGTAGATATTCCAGCATTTCCTGTAATCAGCGTTGCTTGATACTCCCTGTTTTAGGCTCTTTTATTAGTTGCTCATAAATTTCCTAATCATTTTGATTAGGTTTTTTTTCCATGTTGGTGTTATCCAGGCAGACTCAAAATTTGTTTGTTTGAATCAAAACAGCTAAGATTTTCCTGTGAATGCTAATGTTTAATATTAGGAAAAAAACAAAACAGAAAAAAAAAACCAAACAAAAAAGGACCATTTTTTCTAAGAACAGTTAAATAGCTCTAGGATGCTTTTTGAAGGGATTTGAAATTTCAGCCACTCTACATGTGTATAAGAAAATATATGAGATGAGCAAATTATAAGCCCTGCAAAACAAAAATGGTTCATGGAAACTGAAGAGAGATTATTCTGAGTCTAGAAATTGGAATTGGCAATAGTACTTTACAAATTTGCAAATGTGTTCCTCTGGCTCTTAGGTCTGACTGCATGATTTCAAAAAGGTTTACTGATAGTGTGGCAGACTTAGGCTTTCAGTCTGGAGAAGAGGAGGCTCAGAGGGGACCTTATTGCTCTCTACAACTACCTGAAGGGAAGTTGTAAGGAGGTGGGGGTCAACCTCTTCTCCTTAGTTAAAGATGACAGGATGAGGGGGAATGGCTTCAAGTTGCGTCAAGGGAAATTTAGGTTAGATATAAGGAAGAATTTCTTTACAGAGAGGGTGGTTAGGCATTGGAATGGGCTGCCCAGGGAGGTGGTAGAGTCCCCATTCCTGGAGGTGTTTAAAAACCATGTGGATGTGGTGCTGGGGGACATGGTTTAGGGACCCTGGCAGTGTAGGGTTAATGGCTGGACTTGATGATCTTAAAGGTCTCTTCCAGCCAAATGATTCTATGATTCTATGACTAGAATTTAGCAAGATTGAAAGTAACTGCTCTTCTCAGAAGAGGTGATGGGTAAATTTGGTTTTGGTGGTGTTATCAGCCCTAGCACATAGTCTCAGAGTGGTGCGGGTGTACGTGTAAACACACATTCATACACACATACAAACAAATACAACACTGTATACATGCAAATGTTTTCTTCAAACTATTTCCAGTAGAAGAAGCTTTATCTTGTCTAGAAAGATGCAGCTGCAACTTGTCCTGGATTTGTTGATACACCCGAGCTCTTTGGCATTGCTCCACTGATGCAGAGAATCACAAATGGTACTTATACCAGTTTACAGCTGCTTTCCATCATCTGAGATGCACCGCACAGAAATCTCATACTGGCAGATATGGTCTTATCTTTATTTTCAGACATTTATAATCCTGATCACTCTGTCCTTTCCCTGATTATCCTTACGTAAATAGTCTTTAGATTTTAGATGATGAGACAGATTTTCACAGTGATCTTTCATTCTGGAAAGTGAAGCTTGTCTAAAAACAAGTTTCCTTGGAACAATCTCAGGTGAAATTATCCTGCTCCATAAAACATTATGATATGTTTTCAGATCGGTATTTTCTTACTAACTCATAGGAGGAATTAATATCAAACTCAGAAGATCTGTGTATGAAAATAATGAGGAAGTACAGTAGTAACTAAGTTTGGAAACTTCAGTCTTCATCATTCATTATGGGCCACAGTCATCTAAGTTTGCACCTATATCATGAAAACTGTGGGATATATCACAGAATCATAGAATCACAGAATGTAAGGGGTTCAAAGGGACCTAGAAGATCATCTAGTCCAACATCCTGCCAGAGCTGGATCACCTAGACTAAGTTATGCAAGAGATCTATCTATCTATCTATCTATCTATCTATCTATCTAGATAGATAGATAGATAGATAGATAGATAGATAGATAGATAGATAGATAGATAGATAGATAGATAGCTATAATAGATACCTAAATCTAATCTGTATGGATACTGACTGTAAGTAATGCTAAGAGTTTCATTCATTAGCTCTCTAGGAGTATATTTAGTAGAGAAAATGCTGGACAAGTATTACTCTCTGCAGCTTTAATGTCACCATCCAATGCTAACATCCAGTCTTCTCCAACAGTTGTATGAAACTCTGCTTTTCAAAAGTTTCAAAATAAGGAAATGCTAGATAATAAAAGTTACTCGCCTGATGTCCTCTATGATATTAAACTATTTAGAACTTGAACTATAGAGAAAAACTATTTTATTTAAGTGTTTCTCATTTATGAAGTTCAAAGCAACATTGTGTTTCTCCTCATCTACCAGGCTGGTCACTTCATCATAGAAATTAAAGTTGATAAAGCATAACGTCCACTTGGTGAAGCCATGCTGATGATTCCTGATTATTTTCTTATCCTTACTGTGCCTGGAAATTGTTTCCAAGATTAGCTGTGATCCTAAAACCTAAACTCAGCAAAGATCTTGGAAAGCTAGAAACTGTGCAAATGAGCTTTGTATAAATGCATTACAGCACACAGTTCTCCTCATACCTTCTTATTAAGTCATAACAATTCAGAGAGTTATATGCTGTGTAATTCAAGCACTCATCCAGAACAAACATCTATAGGAAAGAACAGTTCAAAAAAATCCCACAGTTAGGAAAATGAGAGTTGGGAGATTTAGAACTAATTAACACTAAATATATAACACAAAGGTAACTGAAGGGGGATAGGTTAATTTAGCATTTATAATAGTTTCTTCCCACATTTTACATACTTAAACTATGCTCTTTTCACTTCCATTGGGCTAACTGCTGTGCAAACATATTGAAAGACACCAGGCACAGTTTCTAAGTGTGATTTCAACTTAATAAACTGCAGTCCAGTTTTACCATAAAACTTTGGGCCTGGCATTTGAATAGTTTCCAGTATTCATTGAGATGCAGAAGTTTTGCCCAAAACATCCTACTGTAAATATTAAACTTATAGGACTGAATATGCCAGCTTTCCTAGGGTTTGTTACTTCTGAGCAGCCAGCTTTGCTCAAATGTCCATGTGGACTGCACTGCTGAGTTATGGCATGAAGCCATGAGACAGGCTTCCAGAATCTGAGAGTCTGGAGCAGTCAGCAAAAAAAAAAAGGCACTTCAGGTTTCAGTAGGCTTGCAGCATCTGACACTTTCTGTGTTTCTGTCTAAAAATCTATTTACATTCAAGTATTTTTAGGGTTTCCAGGGTGAAGACTCCAGGTCCTCAAAAGACTTCTTCAGAGCTGTAAGTCTTAGTAGCCTGGAGAAGACTGAGGGCCTTATCAATGTCTAAAAATGTCTAAAATGTGGGTTCAAGGAGGATGGAGTCAGGCTCTTTTCAGTGGAGACCAGTGTGACAAGGGACAGCAGGCACAAGCTGGAACAAAGAAGGTTCCATTTTAATATAAGCAAAAACTTATTTATTGTGAGGGTTTCAAAGAAACAGGCTGCCCAGGAAGGCTGTGGAGTCTCCTCTGGAGATATTAAATACTCACCTGGTTGCAATCCTGCGTAATGTGCTCTGGGCAAACCTGCTTTAGTGGGGGGCTGGTTGGACTCTAGAGGTGCCTTCCAACTCCAACAGTTCTGTGACTCTGTGATCTAGGCACATGTACCATTTTGGAAATTAGCTTCTGGATTGTCTAAATCTTACTGAAAGACCCAGGGGTTTGTTTTCCTAAATGCTTCAATCACATTTAAATACACTCTAGATTTCTAAATTGTGTTGGCATGTCTAAAAATTTTGCTGAGAAGCTCTGTGAAATTTATGATATGTATTTAAAAATGTCAGTGAGAACGAGTTTGCTGAAGCTATAAATGTGTCCAAGTTTCAGAAGCTAAGAACATTGTTATTGACTAACTATGCAGAATAAAATTTAAATGTCAACTTTCCTCCACAGAAATCAAGATACCTTCAAATCCAGCTACCTATAATTAATTCCAGACGCATTACAGTAAGAATAAAGTTAGAAAGAAGACAAATCCCATATATAGGTCACTATTTGCTTGTAGCTGTTTGTCAAAATGAGAATGCTGGTTTTCACATGTAGCATTAAATTTGAACAGATATATTGATCATAGAGCTGCAGTATAACCAGAAGAATATGCTGATTTCCCCTGTGGAGTGGAGTTAGCTGGTACTGCAGAATTTCTCCTCCTAGTCTAAACATACAACAAATCTCTTTTTGGCAGCAATACTGTGAACCATCAAGTGAATCCATTGCTCAAGGAGATTACTTGGATTCAGAGAAGTCCCAGAAGGACCTATGTAACTTCAAGGCATATGTGTGCATCTTTACAGCTCCAGGAGAAAAGATGATACTGGTTAGTCCTCACAGACAGCACTTACAGTATTTACTGAACAACTAGATATTTCTGTATCCCCACTCTTATAACTAGTATCAGTTTCTACCCAAATAAGCACTAATGGCCTAATAAAACACTTTGCTGCACATGGAGAATCAAGCATGGCTATCTTAACAGAGATGTCAAAAGGTCATAAATGCAAAACAGGGTCATAAAATAGAACCAAATCCTGCAAGAAGTAATATGTTTCTTTTTCACTATCATAGTAATAATATGGCTGAGCATTTTATTTCCCTTTGTTTAGTACTCTGGATTTTTCATTTCCTAACCCCACCCTCCTTATTCTGCTCCCCTGGTGTGTAATGCTCTAAATTCAATCTGTTTTCATTCATTTTAACTACATGAGAAGTGTGTAGAATTCCTTAGTTTAATTGCTCTGCTGATGCTGCAGCTCTGAAATAATGGACCTTTACTCACTTGGGCTGAGACGAACAGTGTGGTTCCATCAGACATGTCAGCTCCTATTTGCCTTTTGTTTGCACCAGGCACTTATCAGCATAGTCCCACTGAAGTGATTTTTTTCTGTTTACATAGATGTAAATTACCAAGAGGGAAAAATAATAATAATAAAAAAAGACAATCCTAGCAAGTCACTTATTTGTGACCACAAAAGAGGTTTTCTGGGACTCAGTCCATCACTTTACAAAATAATCAAGACTGCACTCAGTACTGACACTAGGGCAATACCACTAGCTACAGGACTCCATCTAGATTCTAACATCGACCACAACTCTCTGAGCTCTGTCATCCAGCTAGTTCTCTGTGCACCTCACTGTTCACTCATCTAACTCACATGTATTTTCTGATCTTTCCTATGAGAATGGGAGACAGTGTCAAAAGCCTTGATAAAATCAAGCAACATTCATTCCTGGAAAAAAAAAAAAAAAAAAAAAGCAACTATCAAAAGCCTACCAAACCTCTTCAGAACATTGAAAT
>JAOEGS010011216.1:8644-19786 GCA_025447755.1 Corythornis vintsioides | reverse complement strand
CTCCCAGTGCTCCCAGTTGCGCAGTTACACTGGGGGCTGAGCAGGAAGGTGGCCACGCCGGCCAGGGTGAAGACCTCGGGGGCCGCCGAGTCCCTAAAAGTGCTCCCCGGGGCCCCGCCGTGCGCCCCCCCCCCCCCCCCCCCCCCCCGTCCTCTGCACCTTTCCACAGCCAACACACCACAACACTGACAAGAATTGCCACTCTTTTTCTTACAGGTGTGTTGGCCTCAAGGATGCCACTGAGGTGTCTTCTTTGTACATGGATCATCATGCTTTTATTGTAATTGGAGGTGGGAAATACGGCTTTGGTCCTCAAATGAAACAGTCGAGGTCTGGAGGTTCTGGAAGGCTTTGTTGCCCATGCCATCCTGATGCTGGGCTGAGCTCCCTCTTGCACCTTGATGCTGTCCTCATGGTAGTGCAAAGCTCTAGTGATAGGCATTGGTGTCTCCTGCAGCTGCCCAAGAAGCTGAAGAGACTCTTGCACCTGTCACAAGTATTGGAAATACTGAAGATTGTCCTGAGATTGAATCTAATAAGGAGGAAAAGATGGATCTGATGGGCACTATTTCTTTTGCTTAATTAAACTAATTGTTTGGTGTTAAGCGCTTTGAGTGATGCATTTCTAGCTTCCCAAACAAGGTGTTAAATAAATATATTATTTGCCATTGTAAGCCCAGAAAGTTTTACGTTTCTGATTTTTATGCTACATGAAACCCATTCTGTTCCAAGCAGAATAAACTTTCAGCCTTCCCATTTAAGACTTTTGTACCAGAAAATCTGATTTGGTTTGCAGTATTGTTTGGTGTATTTCACCAAACTGTCTGTAGCACCAGTACTATAGAGTGATGCAAATACTAGAATCAGCTGCTAGGATCAGATTTATTCATACCAGAATCAGATTTATTTATTCTTTCTCAATAACTTCATTTATCTGCAGAAGCTAAAATATCATTCCCTCTGGGTAACTCTTTTGGTCCTATATTGTGCTATTTATATTTCTTTTCACTCAAGGGTAAACCACATTGTTCATATTCATAGTTGTTCTTGTTTTAGCTTGCTGTCTTGTTTCCTCCTTGCCTGGAGGGTTTACTGAATTGAGCCCAGGCCAGGAAGGAAGGAGAAACGTGGATCATGAGTTTTTTGCTCATGTAAAAGTTCCCATGCAGCTAATTGCTAAGCTTACACCTAAGAGACCAAGGAAGGAATAAGTAAGTAGAAGGAATAACCACAAAGAGCAGTGAGTAAAGGAGGAGTCTTTTTTTTTCTTATTTGACAGCAGTGGTTGACAAGTAGGTTGGTAACTAAGATTCTTAATTTCAAAGGTCAAACTGAGAAATTAAGGGAATGAGTGATGACAGCTGCATCTAGGTGGTTGAGGATTTGCATGTGGAGAAGGTTTGACATCTGTGAAGTCTCTCTGCAAAAAAAGTATCTGGAATTCATATCTCAAACGAGGGACAGACAATCCCAGCTGGATAAAGAGCCACTTCAAAAGGGGTTTTGGGAACAATCAATAGCTTGAAAGGAATGAAACAAAATTATTGATTAAAAAATAATAAGGAGGATAAGAATAAAGTTAGAATTGTCAGAAGCCCAGCTGAGTTTCCTTACAAAGGAAATTAAAGCAGGGACTAATGAGAAAGAAGATATGAAAATGAACGTTTCCACATTTTAAGATGAAAAAAAAAAACCCTATCACATACCCATCTGAAACATCAGAAGATCTTTATTCAGCCAGAAATTTCCACTAATGATGGAGGTATGAAAACATGAGCTGTAATAAAGAAATGTGCTGATGACACGAAATGGAGAGGCACTTTCAATATGAGAAGGACCAGGACTGGATGACCTTGAGAACCTGAACAATAGAATGGATTAATTTTAATAACACAATGTGCCAGGAGACCAATGGTTTCCTGCCTGGGGTGTGTGGGGGAACTCCTTACTTGAAGGTGACAGTAGGTAGAAAGTGCTTGTTATGTTAGTTGACGATGACCAAGTTGTAGATATGACCAGATGCAAAGTTTTTACCCAGTTTTAAGTTATTTAAATCACAGGACATGACAAGTCTGCTATTTCCATTTGGTCTAAGCCTATCTGAAACAATTTGGGCAATTCTGACAAGATCAGACCAGGCTGCAGGAGGTACAGAGAAGGACTTGAAGTTTTATTAGCAAAATGTAGAATATTTTACGAGAGCAGAAAAAAATTGGTTAATTTAATTCAGTGGAACAAAAGGTGGAAAGTGGGATTTCAGTCTAGAAACACTAAAAGTAAGCATCAGTTAAGACAAAAGCTGATGGGTAGTACTGTGTGAAGAAAAAAATTGGTATTAACTGCTGAACATGTTGCAACAGGGGTGACTATCATGTTAGACAATTATTTATAAGGCACTTAGATCAATTCCTCCACAACATCACAAAATAAACTTTATGAAAATAGAAAAGTGATAGATTTGTGCAAGGGGATCTGATGATGAAAATCGATTGCAAACAAAACATGAACTCCAAAAGGGGGAAGGAAATTAATCCCATGTAGTCCAGTCTTTCTTAATGATACTGATCTTAAAATCAAAGGAGTGTTGGTATTCTCATTTTATATAACAGAACACACACCACAGTCCTATTACATGTAATTAATGATGCCTTTTTATCTTTCCAGTTGTATTTTTTGTCCTTTTTTTTTTCACTTCCCAATGCACACTGCCTTAACCTCAATAGTTTTATTCTTGTTGAGATGGAGATGGGTGTGTTTTCTTACCATTTCACTCCTTCCTTCATTCCCTTTCCCTATTTGACAAGATAGGCATTCAAATTAGGAGGATACCACAGGAACACCTTTTTTGTTGTATTTTGTCCAATAATTCAATCTTTCTTAACTCAGGGAGAGTGAGGAGAGAGTTTCTTTAAATTAACAACTGCAAATATCCTGGTAAGAGGCAAAGAATAATAATAAATAAATGATTTAGCTATTTTATAATGTTTATTACCTAGTAGTGGTACCCAGCTCTTCACTGTGATAAAGCATAAAAATGCTTCTTGAGAGTATGTTTTACAGCAAACTATTTTTTTTAAGCGTTTCATTGTGTTTTTCAGCAAATTAATATTGAAAACCTTTGCTGTGATACAGATCCCAGCTTCAATAAAAGGAAAAAAAAAAGGTACACCCTGCATAGGGCAGGAGGAGGAGGTAGAGGGATGGAATTTAAGCATAAATGCTCTGTAATCCCTTACCTTTTTCTGGCTGGTGATGAACTGCATGTACTGCCTGTTGCAGCAATATTGATTGCAATCAGATGATAAAATCATTGCACAGAGAAAGAAACAACTGCAGTGAAAATGAAAAGGTAGAAATGTAATGAATTCTTGATTCAAAAATGATTTCTTGGAATAAGAGGAAAAACTCGTAGCTGAGAGTTAGTAGTAGAAATAACAAAATGCTGGAAAAATAAAGCCATTTCACATGAAAATTCATTTCAAATTATGTATTTATCTTCAACAGCCATCCCACACTTTTCATCAACATTCCTTATGCTGCAAATTTTCCTCACTCTCAGCTTTAGCCTTACTTACAATTAATCCACTGGTATTATAGTGATGGAGCTTCTTGCTGGAATGCATTAACTTCCTCTGTTAAATCCCCCCTGAGGCACACCACTTGAAAAATATTTCCTTTGTCTAGGACACACAGTTTAGTAGCTCTCTTCTTACAGGGAGATAGCAGTTCCCTTTGCAGTGATTTATGTAGACTATTCAAATACAAAAACTGCATTAAATTATGTTAGGCTGAAAGATCTGAGATGCTCATTCCATTACTTAGGCACCACTGTGTAAGGAAAAATGTAGGGCTGATCCTGTTGCTCTTCAAGCCCAGGAACATTGAATTGTTGTGATGCAGAGTTACAATGACATTAATATATTAGGAGCTGAGTAACTTTAGTTTACAGAGTTTTCAAACTCACTGATGACCATGTACACCATTAATAATTTTATTATTCATACAAAAAAAAGATTGCTGTGTGCTATTTCATAGTATCAGAATTCTGGAGGAAGGATTTCACAGCCTCTGAAATATTCTGTTTCAATGCTTTCCAACCCTAAATGAATGGATGCATAATACCCAATGTAAAATCTCTGCTGCAAATTCATCTGATCTTTGTCCTTTTTCTAGTGGAGAACAGTGGCCACCAGCCCTTTTATGACTGATTGCTCTGCTCTTTTGTTCCACCTTGATCTCCTCATCTCTCAATTTACTGTTCCTTCAGCTTTTCCTAAACAGTCCTTGCAGTCATACTTCTCCTAGAATGTCATTATCCTTCTTAAAGTACAGTGACCAGTGCAGAACCCAGTGCTGCACTTGCTGGGACTTTGCCAGAGCTAAGTGGAATAATCATCTTTGTATCACCTGGCACACTGGTGACTCTTTAATTTGTGATCTCCTATGTTGGGTTTTTTTCTGCCCATGCAGTCATTTCCTAGTCTATATTTAGCTGTCTTCTTTCATTGGATTGCTCTTCCCAAATATTATCTGGTTTGTATTTTTTCTAGTTGATTTTAGGCTGCTGCTTGCATTTTTGAGCCCCCTTTTTTTTAGTGCTATTTCAATCCTTCAGAGCACTTTCCCCAACCTGATATCCCCTCCAAACTGTGGCAATGCACCCATTGGACATTGCCCAGGATGCTAATGGAAACGAGGAATAAAACTGGACTCAGGATAAAGTCCCCTGGCTCCCCTCTGCAGAATCTTCCCCAGATTGACAGCAAACCATCAACTGCTGCACTCTGAGAACAATTGTTCAGATGTTGTGCACCTACAGAGTTGGTAATTACCTTTGGAGCACACTGTTGTGGCTTACTGAGGAAAATGCTGTGTGGGACCGTGTCAAAAGCTTGTCATTGTCAAGATGCATCATATCTGCTACTTGCACTTATCTGCTGGAGCAATTACCCTGTCAGAGAAGGAGATTAGCATCAATTGATATGGTTCTTTTAATGACAAACCCATTCTGACTATTTTTTTTTTCATAATTATCAGCATGTTTCAGGTATTTACCAATTCTTCATTTAATAAATTGTTCCATTTCAAGGGATAAAAGTTAGAGCATTTTATGCCTGTCAACTTAAGTCCTCTATCCTATCTTTTAGAAATAAATATTGCATTTATACTTCTCTAGGATTTGAACCTTCCTTGCTGTTATTTCTTGAAAATGATCATCAGTGATTCAAACATGACTTCAACTCACTCTCTGAACATTCATGGGGAATTTTGTCACAGCCCACTCACCTCAACAGCTCCAGCTTGGTTTTTTCTCTAAGTGTGGTGGGATCATGGGCTGGGCTCTCTAATCTGGTACTTGACCATGCTGATACCATTCTGCAGTGTGTGTGCTTAGTGTCAAAACCATTGTTGTAATCAGCAAAGCATGTGTACTTACCTACACCCCTGCCCAGCCAACCTGTAAGTGCATGATTAAATGCTTCTGAAATCACTGGGACTTGCCACACCACCACCATTAATGGGACTTTACACCAGTGGCTGCTCTGCAAACAACTGCAGACTGCTCTCAGCTGGGGACCTGGTGTGATCTGCCCTAAATTGTATTTGAATGTCTACTTGCTGTTGGAAATTCTCTCTCTTTCTGCACGCAGGGATAGAAGAAGAGCAGAGGTGTTGGTGGGGAGGAGAGCAGAGGTGTTGCCATCACTGGGCATGAGCAGCTTGCATGCTGAGGGGTTGAACTAGGGTCTGTGCCAGCCTAACCTTGAGCATTTTGTCTTGTCTTTTGCCTTGGGCAGGGAACCCTGTGTTGTAACTCCGATGTGGCAGCACACTGCTGTGTCTCTGCTTCTTCTGGGACAGAGCTGGTGTGTTCACACAGGGCTGTACTACACCTAAGGGGTGCCCTGGCACCAATCAGTGCCTGCAGAATGCCTCTAGATCTTGCATTGGTACCTCCTTGGACTTTTAAAACTCTTTTTTTTTTTCAGAGCCTCAGCATTTGTAGTGGTTGTGGTGAAAACAGACTGCAAGGTTCAAGCAATTGCTTTTATTTGCATTTCACTCACAGGTTTAACTGCAATGCTGAAACAAATGTCTTATTTTAGCTTCACCCAGATCTTACTGCAGGAACAGCTAAGGTTAGAGGCAATGTAATCCCTCTGCTGAACGAGGTGGGTTCCCTGGTGACAAAGGACAGAGTTCCAAGCCTTTCCAATATGGCTTTAATTATCATTCACTAACCCATTTTCCATGCACTGAGTCACACTGATAACCAGATGCCACATATCATTCCCATCATTTCTTGCTCTGATGTTAAACATGTGCTCAACACAGTTCCTCTGGAGGGGCACGGGACTGTGTGAAGGGATTGCTTAGGTGTGTGGGCAGAAGAGAGTGTGGCAAATGACCTGCTGCATTACAGACACAGAACCTCATCTGGAAATGTTGCTGAAACCTAGAACATCAGCCTGAGATCTGTTATCTTCAGAAAAAAATGTCCAGGTGGGTAACAGGAGCAGTTTGGGGAACAACTTTATTCCTCCAAACCCTATCTGACATGATGAGTTCTCCAGGGCAGAGGATCATCTCTTCTTGGGCTCAGTGTGGGTTTCTTAGGTGCTACTACAATAGGGATCATAAGTAAAGTGATTTATTTTTTTCATCTGAATGATCTGTGAAGTTTCTCTGTGCAGTGACAGCAGAAAGGGGAACAGCAACCTAGTAATGAGCCCCTTAGTAATGTGACATAAGCTGTTGGCTTCAAAATCCCTTTTCCAGATCTGTTTCTATAACAGTGCATTGTTTTTGTTTGTTATCAGCACTGTAGGCTACTTCTTGCTGCCACCTCTTGATCAGAATTTGATCAGAATTTGATTTTGTGGTGCTGGGGGACATGGTTTAGGGACCCTGGCCGTGTAGGGTTAATGGTTGCACTTGATGATCTTAAAGGTCTCTTCCAGCCAAATGATTCTGTGATTAACTCGAGCATTCCTTTTCTGGTTTCATTTGTAAAAAGCAGGAAGTGCTGTTCTAGGAAATGTGAAATCTCTGCTAATAGAAGGAGTGATACCGAGAGCATATGAACAGTGTTCTGATTTGGGGAAAGATAATTCTCTGAACAATTATTTCTGCATTAGAGAACGCGAGTTGCTGAAATTGCTGGTTGTATAAATAAGACATCCTGCATTATTGATCAGGCTTCTTTGTTTTAGCTGCACCATGGCAGGATACATTTCACTTTTACATGGCTGTTCATCAGATCCAAACCTGACATTCAATGGTCCATTCATATGGTAATTCTTGTTTTCATGGAAAAAAAAAAAAGCTGAAATATGTTTAAAGTAAGATTGCTTTATCTGTCTCTCATGAGCTACCCTTTTTGGTGCAGTATTTGGTATTCTTTGAGGTAATCAATTTGACCACTAGTCTAGCTAGTCTGGTGTTTTACCTCCATCTGATATTAAGCAGTGAATGTTTCAGGAACCTAACAAACTTGGTTACTCACCTGAGCAGTTACATGTAACATCAATGGTTCCTGACCTTGTGAGCTGGTTTAGTCATTATACAAGATGCAGTTACTTTTATTAATTAAAAGCAGTGAAAAAAAAATATTCAAATACAATTTCTAAAGCCCTTGAGGTCAAACCTAATGACATTTTGTTTGCTTTTGCACAACGCTGACATTTCTAATATTACCTATTCTAATTTTGCTCAAAGGAATTGTGTTTCAGATAAACCTCTTCCCAAAAAGAAGCATGAAACCAGAGCTAAACAGAAACTATCATCCTGTTAGTACCATAAATTGCCCAATAACATGCCATAAGTAACATTTTGACCTTGATAAGTTACAGTAAAAAGGGAAAAAAATTTATGTATTCCTTACAATCTTACTACTTTTTTCTTCAGAGGCACCATTTTTACTTAGCTGTGGTGAAAGAATGATTATTGCACATATTTCTGAACTGTCTAATATTAATTCCTTTAAAAACAGAATAAAAAATATACATATTAGTGAACCCTCTTTACGCTATGGCTTTAGACTAGAAGAGGCTTTGCAGTCAATTATTTATGTGCAATAAGTACTGAAAGCCTTATCTCAGAATAATCAATGTTTGGCTGAAGCCTGAGAACACTAATAGCTGATCTTAAAAGTCCTGATTCAGTGTCATTTGAAGTAATGGCAGAATTCCCATTGATTTTAAACCAAGGAGGATGTGGCCAAAAAGTATTCCTTTGGGAGATCACTGTAGATAATCAGTCCAAAACATCTGTAAAGGAGCAGGAAACTTGACTTTCACTCTCCACCTACTATCGGTGTGAAACATTCCAGCAGATAGGAGTTCTTGACTTCAAAATGATATATATTTGTATTTTCTGTTGCCTCAGGGAGCCTGGTTTGAGTGTGTACCTACTGAGCTGCTGCTGCTGCCTCTGGGAACAGATGGATGACAACTGGAGAAGTTACCTGGATGTTGCCTCCCTGGTGGGAAGGGAGGAGCTGAGTGGGTGCAAGCCCTGCTTGGCCTTGGTGCCAGAACCTGAGAGGGACCTGGCTTATTTAACCAGCATCATCACAGACTCTCTTCACTTGATAACGAGGACTTACAAATCCCTAAGCCTTACAAATCTGCACCCTGGTGGAGTTGGCACAAATGCCTCCATCACACTGACTTAAAAATCAAACTGAGATCTTTCCAAAAGCCTTATCTTAATAAAGATGACACTAATGTATTTATGCAGGCATTCATTATCTGGGCATTAAATTCAAAGAGAGATTATTCTTTTAAAAGTCTTTTATAGCTCTCTGCTGCTCTTTATTTTGTTATTGTTTGCTAAAGCAATGCCATTGCCATAGAAGTGTTTTGTGGGGTTTGAATTTATTTATTAATTTTAAGCTATTATTCTCCAGTTTAATAAGAAGCATTAGGAAATCTTAGTATCTCTTCCTTTTTTTTTTTTTTTTCTTTTTAAATGGATTCTGTTCACTGGAAATTGCAGCAAATTACTGGATCCTTATTATTTGAGTTCCCCAGGAAACTCATCCAGCACTGAGTTTGCACTCGTAAGCTGACCTTTCTTTCATTATATAAGGAAAAAAGTAATCTTCATGAAAGTCCAGGCAAAGATAAGATCAGCATGGTGGGCTGGTAATTACATTAAGTAATATTCAGTCATTAGATAAAATGCACAGCTGATCCTATGGCTTAGATGTGGGGGAGGAATATGATCTAGTTTTACCAGTATAAAAGAAAGATGCAACTTTTTCATCCATCAGTTCCAGGACGTGCATCCAAGCGTCAAGGACAGCTCACCTTCAAACATCATCCTGCAATTTCTCAGCTGTCTGATTTATTCTTGTTGAAGGAGGGAGGTAATCTATTTTTTTTTTAATTTTTCTTACTGTTAAAGAGGAATGATTGTGTATTTTTTTACATTTTTTTTCTGTCCAAGTTTTTAACCTTAAAAATTAAACGTTGATTTGGGACTAAAACATCAGTGCTTGGGGTTCTAAAGAAAGCACTCAGGCCTATGCTTTAGGGAAAAAAATAACTTTGAAGGGGGAAATTCTGCTTTCTGAGAGGCTGGGTCAACATGGTCTGTGGTTGAAATTGTTAATACAATATTGAGGATTAGTGCTGGAGAAGGAAATTATTAACTTCATACTTAAAACTCTAGATCTTAATGCTGACAAGAGCAGAAGTGAGCTTCAGTATTTTCTTCCATGTGTTCATAGCTCAGATTAATCCATGATTTTTAAAAGTAATATTAGATGACCAAATGTTTATAAGCTGAAGATCTGAAAATGTGCATGGTATCATTAACCTAACTCAGATCCTGCCTGACTTTTCTCACTCCCTGAGAGGTGAATCCTCCCAGGCTATGCCACAGGCACCTAGCACTTCTCTGGCTTAAAGGAAAACTCATTTCTTATCACTAGTTTATGAGTTTTTATTTATTTATTTTTAATCTCTAACCAAGCTGGTACAAAATGCTTCAAAAAAAAAAAAATTTAAAGGTCCCATAGCAGTTACCAAAAAAATATCTGCCTGTGTGTAGCTCTTATTTAGTACTTCTGATGTTTGGCCATGGAGAGAGCTGAGATTTTTCCCCTCCTTCCTTTTCTAAAAATAGAGCAGAGAATTTGCTATGATATTCATACAGTTATGACTTATATATTCTGCATTGTTAATATTCCTGTTATTCATGCTGGAGATACTCATTCCCCTGTGGCACAGATTGGATCTGGATCAAATATAGCCACACAACTGCATTTCTGTTGAATTACCCAGGGAACAAGTGATGTGCTATTCACGGCCACTTCATCTTGTGCACTGCTGTAGAAGGACAGATGTGCAGTGCTCTGTGCAGCCTTCCTACATAGAACAGCTTTCTGTTACTCAGAACCCAAAAAACACATTTCTGCATCAGTAAAACAAAGCCTTTTAAAAGAAATCTTGGTCCAGAAGATTGCAGTGATGCTAAACTCCCTGGTTCTCTCTGACCCTGCCTGATGCAGGTAGACCTGGGGCTGCCACAAGCCCTCCTGAGCTCTCTCAGCACCGTGTCTCCTCTGGAGCACAGCAAGGAGTGCCTCTCTAATTCAATATATCACAGGAGCCTTCTCCCACCAAGGGACAGGCCTGGGAAAATCTGTTTATGGGGACTTTGGCACTAAAGGAGTCACAGAACCATATCATGGGATCATTTATGTTGGAAAAAGGCCTTTAAAGATGAAGTCCAAGTGTGAAACTGCCCAGTCCACCCCTAGACCATGTCACTAAGTGCTTTATCTACACATCTTTCCAATACCTCCAGGGATGTGACTCCACCACTTCCCTGAGCAGCCTGTTCCAATGCTTGACAATCCTTGCAGTGAATAAATTTTTCCTAATATTCAATCTAAAGCTCCCCTGGCACAACTTGAGGCCATTTCAGTGTGTGGACAAATAATCTGACTCTTGGTTCAGGAAATTACATCCTGATGTCCCTGAAGTTAGTTGGTCCCTGTCCTTTGTCTTCTCCATAATCAATTGCTGCCTTTATCCAGTGTACCATAAATATCAGGTGGTTACAACATTTGAAGTCTATGTGCTGTGGCTTATGTTCATCTTCCAGGAAAAAAAACCCGTTATTTTTATT
>JAOEGS010011215.1:0-49735 GCA_025447755.1 Corythornis vintsioides | reverse complement strand
CTCGGGCAGGGGGGTTGGACTAGATGATCTTCTAGGTCCCTTCCAACCCCTAATATCTATGAATCTATGAATCTAACAGCTTTTGAGCAGTAGAATACTTATACCACCTAAAAGCCATAGTGGGGGGAAAAAGATGATAAACTGTAAAATTGGAAGGTCTGATAAACTATACATCTTTTCTGGAAAAGTAAACCATTCACTGTCTTTCGTGGAGCTACATAATTAACATGAATTGAGGCTGTCTCTCTCATATGTGCTGCCTCTCCCCAATCCATGGGAGTGTTTGGAAGTGGAAGTTCACTGGAAAGGGTAGGAGGACAGCAATAGACTATATTGGTTACTTAAAGGTGACCTGCAAATCAATTTGATGTTATTTGATGATACACGCTTAGTGCCCCAAGCAATAACCATGCTTTCTGAATGTTATTATCTAGCCTTGCCTGGATCACTGCCCTCCATTAATAGATTGACATCACATAAAGCCAGAGCATGAGGCAAAGCATTCACTTCTAAATACATAAAATATTTCTACAAACTTTTTTGGCAGAACTGTACCTCATGGGAAAGAAACTCAAGACTGTTTTGTTTTCTTGTAAAATCTCAATAGGTGCCCTCATGTTTGTGGCCTGCTTGATAAGGAGAATATTAGTAGGAACCTGAATATAGTTGTGTAAATATAGTTGTGTAAATGGCAGCTAGGACGTTATCTTCTTTGGGACTTGCCTGGTTGCCTTAGAAAGTAAAGGGGAGAGAGCTTTATGGGAGGAGGGGGAGGCTTTTCAGCATATTATGATAAAATGAAACTATATTCAGAATGAGTGAGAATCTGCTGGGCCAGATACATATGAAAATACATTTCTAAGGAAGAGGAGTTGTGTAGAGGAAAACAATGAGATGGTCTCAGGAAACAGGATTGTCAAGTAAAGATGGAGGAAACTAGGCTGTTGACTTCCCAGGTGAGAATATTCAGTCGTGCCACCAGTCTTTGCACATGCAGACAGATGTGAATAAACTGCATGACAACATGGAAAACTTCTCTCCATCTGGCAAGTCTTGCCAATGATAGATATGGCAAAGCAGTGAAATACATTAGTTGGGGAAAGTGTATGATACCTATAGAATTGTTTTAGTTCAAAAATACCTTTAAGATCATAAAATCCAATTGTTAACCCAGCATTGCCAGTTCACCACTAAACCATTCCCTAAGTGCCACATCTACGTGTCAGGGATGGTGACTCAACCACTTCTTGAGCAGCCTGTTCCAGTGCTTTACAACTCTTTCAATTAAGTTGTTTTTCCTCATGTCCAATCTAAACCTCCCCTGGCACAACTTGAGGCCATGTCTTCTTGTCCTGTCGCTCATATACATGGGAGAAGAAACCAGCCCCCACCTCACTACAGTCTCCTTGAGGCCATTGTAGAGAGGGATAAGGTCTTCCCCTGAGCCTCCTTTTCTCCAGGTGAAACAACCCAAGTTCCCTCAGCTGTTCCTTGTAAAACTTGTTCTGTAGACCCTTCAGCAGCTTCACTGCCCTTCTCTGGACACACTCCTGCACCTCAGTGTCCTCCCTGTAGTGAGATACCCAGAACTGAACACAGTATTTGAGGTGTGTCCTCACCAGTGCTGGGTACAGGGGGACAATCACTTCCCTAGTCCTGCTGGACAATCATGTGATAGCCTCAAGAATAGCTTGGGAACACTTTTGTTAGTAATACCATGAGGTGTATTTGATGCAGCCCTTGATCAGAAGGGCTGTACTGGATCCTTTCTCAGTGTTTCACCCTCTGCTTTTTTTTTGTGAAGGCTGAAGAAAGGCCAGAGTGGAGGCTGCGCAAACAAGATGTAGGGAGAAGTGCATTGGAAACAAAAGGTAGCATTTTAACTGAAGATACCAATTTAGATAAATTCATGGAGAACAGAGAAAGGATAAGTTCACAAATGTATGTGCAAGGACTGTAAAAACAGTTAATTCAAAGTGTAGACAAATCTATTCAGATGTGACCATAATTTATATGAAAAAGTATGTAATATGTTAAATCATACTTGGATATGCAGATTTAATCTTGAGAGAAACAAGAATTCTGACATGTCTCAAATTATTTTTTTCTTAAATATGTAGAGTCTTCATGTTTCTTTTTACTCTAAGATAAAAGTGGTGTATTCTAAAAAATTCCTATACAGTATATCTAGCAAGCATAAATTTTAAAAGATGGACTTCAGAAACTTCACTTTAACTAAAATTTTTTCATAAGTAAAATAGTGGTCTCATTACATCATATAGCTGTCACAAAAATGAAATTAAACATTGTGTGACTGACTGTGAGGCTGAACCTGCTCCTCTTCATTTCCATCTCAAATTCACACTGCACAACCTCCAATCAGGTGCAATATAGAATCCTTTTGATTACAAAATAGCATATTTGGAAATATAAAACCAACGATTACTTGAATTTCCTATGTCATGAATAGGTCAATTAAATCACTACAACTAAAAATAGTTAACATGCCAAAATACTAATTTTGGATAACTCATGGATATGAACGATGGATAGACCTGTATAAAGAAGCAAATAGAGAAATTCTGGTTAAGATTTCTGAGACAACCTAGTAGAGGAAACCATATGGCCTTGATTAATATTCCTTACCATGTATCTCCTTAGGTATTAATAGAGAAAGTGAACTGTATTGGAATTTGCTGTGCCTCAAGCAAAGCTTACTTCCACCTTCTTTGAAGGACAGTTTTCCAAGAGAATAAGATGCTCTGTGCATCTGAATTATTAGCAAATGTACTTTCAGATTTGAAGTTTTTATTTGCAAAAGTAATATTTTAAATCCTAATGCTGGTAAGAACTGTCATGTCATATTATATTGGGGTTTTACATCTACACACACTCCCAGAAGAAACAGTAGTCACACTTTTGAAAAATATATATCTGAGGTGGGCATAGGCAATAGGAGCATCCTGTTATGGAGAAGCAATGCATTATTCAGTGTAGGAAAATGTTAGTATTCATTTGGGTTTTTCAATTTGGTTGTGAAGTTGTATTCAAACCCTCTGTATGGGTATTGAGGGCGAGAAATACCTATTATGAGTCCTTAAATAGAAGTTTGTTACATTTACATGTGCAGGGAACAATGCTTTTGTACAAATTCTGAGTTCAATACATAAAATGTGAAACTAATACAAAGATATAGATAGTGGCCAGCTTTACACAGTTGAATTGCCTTATAATTTTGAAATACAAAATGAGCCAGGGCATGCTATAAAAATATTCATTTAGGAAAATGTGTATGTGAAAGTGATTTGATAGCAAATGGTAATTATTTTCTTCCATATTGCTATAGCCAAATTGTTAAGAGATGGATTTTGCTTTATTCTTAGTAAAAAGTGTTGTGGTTCTTTTATTGTTGTTTTTGTTGGCTTTTTGTTTGTTTGGTTGGTATTTAAAAATCTGTTTTCTGCTGAAACCTTGTCTGCAGAGTCCCAGCCTAAAGCAAGATTTTTTTCAGTCAAGTTTTAAATGCCTTAATATATCTTTGTGTATAATGGAAATGCTAACATAACCTTAGCTGTTACAGGGCGAATAATATTGCAATAATAAATAATGAATAAAGTGGTTTAATAATTTGAAGCAAATCATGTCATGGGCATTGCAAGATTTTATTACTAAATTATATGGGCAGAAACCTATCAAAGGACATGCTGCATAAATACCATAAATAGATGAACTCGGGATGTGTGTTCATGAAGCTGAAACTACAGTGTTCGTGATCAAGGGAATAAAATGCTGTAGGAGACTGTAAGACATTGGGTGGAAGCCTTAGGAAAATCAAAAGGCAGAATAAATGATCAATGTGTCAGTTTTTAATCAATGGCTATTATCTCTAGTGCTAATGATCTGTACCTTGCCTCACTAAATCTGCTGGGCTTCTGAATATGGATGTTTTGGTTAATGATCCATTATGTGGCCTGTTGGTAAAACTTCTTTCCTTCATATCATGTGTATTTTTTCTTTCCTTTTTTCTTTTCAGTACTGTGCATGACTTGACAGATCTTACTGCATCTTTTCAGTACTTAGGGCTTAGCCCACACCCCCCCTTTGGGGGCCTATGGAAAGGATGGAAAGCAGGCCTGTTGTCACAGGATAAGGTGTAATAGTTTTAAACTAAAATAGTAGGGTAGATTTAGACTAGATAGGAGTGATGTTTTCACAATGAGAGTGGCAAAGGACTGGAACAGGTTTGCCCAGGGAGGTGGTCCCATTCCAGGTTAGGTTGGAGAGGGCTCTGAGCAACCTGACCTAGCTGAAGAAGTCCCTGCTCACTGCAGGGGGGTTGCAATAGATGACCTGTAAAAGTCCCTTCCAACAGAAACCATACTATGATTCTGTGAACATTTTACTCTTGATATATTAAGGAATGCTAGGAATTTCCCTGGCACAGTTTGGATGTGTTTCAATAAGCCTAGCACCTTCTTTCTGACAGTCACTGTCCTACATGTATGCCTCTACAATGATGCAACAGCTCCCAAGCAGGAAAGGTCTAATTCATTGATTCCTTCCCGATTTCTGGTACCAAGGACAAGTTTATTCAAGTTGCAGCTTGAACTGTGAACCCATTGCACCAGCCCCATCTGAGGAAGGGCCTAAGTTTAGGCAGTTTTCTCAAAGGGATTGTTAGAAGGGCAGAAAATAGAGTCTTAGGTGGTAGTTCAGTATTTGGGAGACTCTATATAAATGAAAGTTCTTTGTACTACAGTGGCTTTTTAGCAGGGACCACAAAAAAAGTGCAAAGGCTGAGATTTTTGCAAGTGTACTATTTTAGAAGGTGGAGGTTTAAGCAGTCAAAACCTGTGTTTGTTTTTGTGTGTGTGTGATTTGGTTTTAAGGGCAGGATTCAACAATGCCCCAGTAGTCAGGGCAGCCTTTTCTGAATTCCTAGCGTGATTTTTCTTCTGCTTGTGGCATATGGGCACAAGCAAGGCATTATGCTAGTGTTAATGCATTCATTCTGCAGCTATCTGACACTTCTGCACACCATGCCAGTGACAATAGGATTGCCAGGCTGCTGTGCAGTCAGAACTGAGGACAGCAAGAGAATGAGCCAACACAGTCTATAGAGGCCATGGTGAGGCTGCAGGGTTAGACTACCCAAAGTCAGTTTTTGAAACCCTCTTCATCTGAGTCTAACATGCAGAGAAATCCTAACATTTGTGTCACTATCCATGGTTTTGTCTATTGCCTGAATAATGTCTTTCTCCAATTGTAGCCCTTCAGGTGAGAAGTCTCCCATTTCAGTTAAAACACTGAGATGGGAGATTTTGGCTGGTGATCATGTCAGTACATGTAGTTTTCTGGCCACAATTAGTTTTTGGAGATCATAGCTTACTCATTTATGACAAAAAGAGGCTATATTGTGCTCATACATAAAAAGAAACACATTATTATTAACCTGTCTCCATATTATTATTGGCCTGTCTCCATACTTCAGATGCTCTTTGAGAGATTGCCCTTTGTCTGTTTTCAAGGCAGCCAAATTATGGCACTTGGATTTGATACCATTTAATATTCCCCTCTTAACTCATCTACTTACAGAAAAGCATGGCAGATGTTCTTTAAACTCTAGGGAAGGCTCAGTGAGCCTTTACCAGGAAATATGTGCTCACGCTGTCACATGGCAGGAAAAGGGTCTTTCTGCTGGGCTCTCATAAAACAGCATGCACAATGCTGAGCATTCTTGATATAAGAACGTAGACTTCTTGATGGAAAAAATAAAATAAAAAGGGGAGAGGTTTTTAAGACAGGAATACTACAATTTACAATTATTTTCTTCAAAGTTGTTGCATTTTGGTGGGGTAAAGGCAGAAACTTACTCTCTAAGATTCTTCACTGTGCACTGAATCTTAACACGACCCATCTAAAATTTTTTGTTATTATAGTTTAGCTTTAATGATTTAGGATCCTATTAAATCAGAACACAGTTGTCTTTCTGTCTCAGGTCACAGCAGTTTAAATCTATTAAATCATGTCGGTTATCTATTACAGGGAATCCAAGGGTAGCCCCACTTGCTAGTTAATTTCAGTTATGGGCCATTGGTTTTACAGTTAGTTCAGTGCCAAATCTGAAGAGGTGCCCTGTTCAGGCCACACTGAAGGACTGCACTGTATGGTTAGCACCTTTCAGGTGTTCCTCTCCTCCAGACTGTTTCAGTAAATAAGATGGTATAAAGCAAGGGATGTTGTTCTAGGAGAGGAAGTGGAATACAAATGCAGAGTTATTAATTTTATTTCCCCCTCCCCCCCACCCCAAAATATAAAATTCACACTTCAGGGCTTCTGTAAGAGAGGATTTCAGTAGAAAAAGGACCCTAATCCAAGCTTTCACCTACAGAGACAAGGTATTACAAGCTCTTGATGCCAAGGATTGTAGAAAATTGTTCTACAATAGAAAAAAGTAACAGTGTGCCTGTGCAACATATTTCTATTTGAAGTGGCAGGACTTGCTTATGTGCTGCACAAAGCACAGTAATCTCTCTTGCAAACTTTCAGAATAGCTTATCTGTATATTCAGTACAACCTCTGAGGGTGACAGACATGGATGAGGCACGCAGGGTGTTAGTTATGGTGGGGAAAAAGGAAAAGGAAGAGTAAGAAAGATCTGGCTGCATTGGGAGGATTTATGTCTCTGAAAGCCTGCTGTGTGATGTCCACATTCTCAGAAAGGAGAAACCCTCTTTGCTTCACCTGCTTCTTTTCCAGGTCTGTCTCCACAGAGCTCTGAAGGCTCAGCTGAAGGCAGGCACTGTACAGCACAGTCCCTAACTCTGCCAGTCCCTCACTGCTGTGGTATTGACCTGGCTCCCCAGTGCCATTTTTGTGCCTCCCGCTCTACGGTCTCCAGTAGTAGTTAATTTGGATTCACACCTGTGAGGTCTGACTGGTTTGGTATCAGCTGGTCCTCTGCTGCTGCCCAGATTTCTCCTGCCTTTGCAGCTCTTCCCTTTTCACTCCTTGCAGTTCACAGACATTATTAGCTTTTTTTATGTTTTGCTTTTTTCCATCTTGCTTTACCTCAGGGAAACATGCAATGTAGGAGGGAAAGTGTCCACTGAGGTTGAAGGTAAGAAGTGGAATAAAAGAGGAGGGAAATGAAAAAGACATTTGGGAGTCTTTTTTGTGAATAAACGATAATGCCTCAATATATTTTTTTTAATTTATTTTTTTTTTATAATCTTGAACACTAGTATCTGAAGAATCAATACCAATTACCAGATGTTGTTTATCTAGGTAATACTTTTTTCTTTTTTTTTTTTTCCAGAGATAATTTGGGACATAGCTGGAATGAATATTATTTAATTGCAACCTGTTTGCCATCAGGGGAGAGGAGGAAGACGGAATTATGACTAGCCAAGCTTTTTTTTTTTTTCTGTGTTTTGTGTTGTTTTGTAGGTTTTGGTTTGGGGTTTGCTTTCTATTTTTTTTTTTTTGAAGGTTAAGTACACCAGTCATTCTTTTTATCTTGTCAATCACACGTAATTAATACTTTCTGCACACAGAGAGTTTTTGCTGTCATGTGGATTGATTGGAAAAAGGCATGTTCTCTAAGGCCTCAGTTCCTCTCCTGATGAATTAGCCTTGTTATTCCAGTTAGTAAGATCGGGTTTTGACACATATTACATATGTATACTTTCTGCAGTGTTTGGAAGGCTACTTTGACTGTCATAGGATTTAAATCTGACTCATAATGCCTGCTATCACAAACATAAGTGATCCCTTATAATGAAACATTTGGTAGTATTTACCATCAGAAAAGCCTCTTAGCAGAATATATGCTATTTTCTGCCTTCTGCAGGCTATCACTCTAAATTTGTATTTAATTGGCACCTATGCCCTATTGAAGCTGGCATTCCACCTTGTGTGTGGGCTAAGTGCCATGCTGACAGATGGACATCAGTACTGGTATGCTAGAGAGCCAGTTTTCACATTGCATATGTGTCTGAGTGACTACATTTTCCTTTGCAGATAGTGAACCTGAAAATCTTAGAAGAGCTTTCGTGTTTAAGGTTAAAGGGATGCACCAGTGCTTTCAAATTCTGCAATTGGAGAGCAGGAAAAAATACTGTGGTAGTATAAAACAGATGTTTAGCTATGGTTAGCCAGGGCTGCTGTTCAGAGGGAGAATTATCTTCATCTGTACCCTCCATTAGTTCTCTGCGGGCCACACTCACTTTTTAGTGACATCATTTTCATGGCTAAGCCAAGTTTCTTGAGGAATACCTCTGCTGAATACAGAAATCTGATCTGTCCTGCATCCAATATAGAAGTCATCCAATATTACTTCTGCTCTTTATAAGGCCAGCTTTGCTGAAAGTGTCATTCAAATGTCTTATTTAACTTCTCAGTGAAGAAGCTAAGATGTTAAATAAAAAATAAAAAGGCAGAAGAAAAGCAATGGGTGACTCTGCTGTATTATGAAATGCTAGAGAATACACATTTCAATGCTTCCTGTTAAGCATTTATTTTCCTTTCTTCAGGCAATTAGCTGCTAAGGTATAAACATAATAAAAGCTAAACTATACAAGAGAGGGGTTGTCATCATTTTGCTAATGCAAGTACAGACTTTAAATCTCAACCTGAATACTCTTCACAGATTGACAAGGGGTGCATTATTCTAAGTCACTCCTTATTATGTGTGAAGAGTGCCCCAGCTGTGTCACTGCTGAGGTTAAAAGGTGTTAGTGCTTGCATCTTTGAAATGAGCATAGTAAATGAAAGTGAACAATTAAGTAAGAAATTTGGCTTGCTATCTTTGCATGCTGTGTTTTATTGTGGTGTTGCCAGCTTCTCTGAATGAAAATATAAGAGCAAATTAAACAGCTTTATGAACTCGCAGGAGGAGCAGTTGTTCTAGTGGCTTTCATACAAATGTCTAATTAATTCTTGAAGTAACCCAAATTGTTCTTTTGTGATCTGTGAATGGGAATTTGTGAGGAACCTGTGCGGATGAAACTAAAGTGAAAGGAGAGCTGGGATTTAATGATTAGCTGGCAGTTTGCAGTTGCTGGGTCCAGAAAATTTTAGTTATCTTTCTCATTAATATTACATTACGAAGTTAATGAAACATTTGGATGAATATGTTATAAGTAATAAGGCATTAATGTTATTTTTTGAGCAGTCAGTTATGCTAATGGGCATCTGTCATTTTTTCACCAATGTTTGAGTTACTTGGCAAAGTCCTAAAATAAAGGTATGCTGCAATTAAAAACTAAAATATACCAAAAATCTACATTTTTCTCCTAGCAGTGGATTTAAACAACTTTGCTAACAGAAAAACAGTTTAGGAGAAAAACTGCATTAGGAGAAATGTTCACCAGCATGTAACTCTTGCTTCTTTCCTCTAAACATTTTAGAAATTCTGAGTTTAAAATTCTTAAATAAATGTGTTCTTTTTATTTTATCCCAAACCCATATGAAATAAAAGTTCTTTTAAAAATAGTTATAAAATACTCATTATTCTTATTCAGCTACATACCAAATTCCAAGCATGTACTGCAACTACTGAATTGTCAAAAATTATTTTTATGGAAATAGCCAGGAAATATTCCTGTTCATCCATGCTACCATCTTACTCCCCTGGAAAGAACTGAATTAATAGTGTGGTGTCAAACCAACAGCATCTGCACAGATAGCATTAAACCAAACTATTCTCTTCTTTGTAAGCAAATTTGATAGATATAATATCAAGCATTTGTATTACAGAAGTGCTGTTTTGTTTAATATTTGAGTAGTGAAAATTAACTGATTTTAGGTTACCAGCTGACAGAGTCTCTCTTTACTCAATTTGGAACATGGCACTCCATGAATTAATGCACACAGTTTCATGAACAGATCAGAATGAACAGGAGGATGGAGTCAAACAATGGACAAAACATAAATACCAGAGGTGTTGTGTGACTTGATATCTTTAAGAGAGAAAAACCTTTGCTTCCACTGCAAAGGTGCCTGGATCCAGGATGTTTCTCCTTTAACAGCAACAAGTTTCTCCTTACTACAACACTGAATTAGATAAGTAAAGGTCACCTTGTTTTACAGATGTAATTGTCACTCAAAAATTGATTATTCTCTGACCTTAAGGTATTTATTGCCAGTAAATTCACAGTGTCACATGAAGATCAAGATTTCATGTGTGTATGTGTATGATGCATATTAACTTGCATCCCAGTGGAGCATTTGAGTAAGGAATATGAGATCTTGAAGGAATTTGACCATGTCTGCAATTTTTATTTTAATACAAGAGCATTCTTTTGTTTTGCACCATGCAACAACTGATGGATATTGTGTGGCCACTTGCCTGTTGATACAGTGCTCCTCTGAAAAATCTGGAGAAGGAAGAACAAACTCTGTGTTTCCTGACTCATTTAATTCTGCTGTTTAAAAATAAGTATGAGTATTAAAAGAGTGACTCCAAGAACTGAAGATGTTGACAGCATCGAGGACACTTGATGGATTACAGTGATGCCTAATTAATTTTATCTGACTTTATAGAAATCTTTGCAGTTGTAGAAGTGAATGTAAGGTGTATAAAATAATGAAGAGTCCTACTTAGCCCACTTAAATACACTTTTAAGGCATGAACTATGCTATTGGGATGAACATTTGTAACTCACAGTGCAGCAAATAAGTAAGACTGTCTTGTAAGTCTGAAAAGTTTGGCTTACCTCCCATACAAATAAACTTAATAGGCATATATGCATATATGTCTCTTATTTATACATATAATTTTTTTAATAGATATATATCTGATAGAGGTAGTATCTTCTTATCATATTGTCACTCTAGCAGTACCTTAAAGTTTCTAAAGGCCAGAGCTGAGCTGTGTGCTTTAATACAGTCAATATTAGTTTAGTCATCCTTTGCCAAGTACAACCATATGTGGTGTAACTAATTCTGTGTAACCCCTTCGGCTTTGTCACAGTTATTGCTAATGCACTATATTATTTTACTGGACCCATGATTTTCCTCTGATCTCCCACAGGGTTGTAAGTGACGGCTTGGTAAAGACACTTAATGCCTTCCATAGCTGCATGTCAGCTGTAATGCAGTGTTTTGCACCTTTAGTCAGTAATGGTGGTGGTGCTCCCTAGCAACGTCGGCTCCCCAGCTGTGCAGAGGTCTGCTGTGGGGAGGCCCCCTGGGAGCTATTAGAGCCTACAGAAAATCTCCACCGAAGATGCAGTGTGCGGTGCAGGCAAAGCAGGGGTGAGCAAAGCTCTGCTGCAGCGTGTGCCTGAGCACCCTAATCACCGCTAAGTCCTCATGAATATGCTCAAGTGTTGCCAGTAGTGTGCCTTTTGACAAAACACTCTTTCCTATTGATTGGAAGCCAAAGACAAATATTAATTTATAATGTAATCAGATATAGCCCAGAGTTGCTACTGTGCATGACAACTGCGAGATTTGAGGGAAAGATTTCCTTATGCAAATGACAGAGTGGTAATCTGCATGCAAAGGGATTTTGGAGCAAATTTGGACCAACTGCTGCTGAAAATCCCTGTGAGAGGAGAGAAATTCTACCCCCTTCTGCTGCCTTTGAAATCTGCCCTGCGTCCCACACAAATACACTTTCCAAACCAATAGAAGATAAAATGCAGTGAAAAATTTCAAGGTGGAGTTTTACCTGGCTACCCAGAAATCCCAGGATGTATAGGGGTTCTAATTGTGAATCAAGACTTAAGACATGATCATAGTTGTTATTCATTACTTGCTACTCATGAAGCTAAATAAGGCTCAATCACTAATCCCTGCTTACATTTTCTGACCATTTTTAAACCAGAACTAAGTGTAACAGCGTGCTCCACAGTAATGTAAGGCTGCAATGGAAGTTACTCACTTTAACACCAAGAATGTTAAGCTTTTAGGGTTTTTTCTTTCCAAATTTGTGTTAGCCTTGATTATAGCAACATAAGTTTTAAATGAAAAATGTCATGTGGAGGTCTACAATTACAAATCTCTGCAACCTGTTGGCTTCTGCTTTTCATGTGAATTTTTTTTTTTCTTCCAGTTTTGTTTTGTAGTAGCCAGCCCTGATAGTTGAAATCATACAAAAAACAAGGAAATGAAAACTCTGCCATAGAAATACCAGGAAATACATCCACTCTAGCCTATAGCCAGCTTTTTGATGCTCATTATACTCTGCAGATGAAGACTTCAAAATGTCTTCTTAATTTTAACTTTTAGTTTGTGGATATAATTCCTGTTCTGAACCTTTTTTTTTTTTTTTTTTTTTTTTTTGTGTGTGTTTCTTTTGTTACTTAATACAGGGAAATATGGTGGCTTTGTCTTTTTTTTTTCTCCCATTTCATGGTCATTTCATGGGGTTTGGAGGAGGTGACCTCTAGAGGTCCCCTTCAACCCAGACATTTCTATGATTCTATGATTTTAAGCTGTTTCCCTTATTGTGGCTATTGTTTCTTGTAGTATGCTGACCACATTGGCAAAGGCAAATGATGCAGTGGATTAAAACATTAAATGAATTCAGAATAAGAAAAATCTATGCTGAAAATGAAGAGTAAGGATGCAGGTTGAATTCATACTTAGGAAACTTCACAGTCAGGAGCTGCTAGGAGCTGGGTGTCATGCCAGCTCTGGGTACCTGCAGTGTTCTTGTGGCTTGTCTCCATTGGCTGATGTGATAAGAGAGGGTACTAAGCTAGAGAAATCACTGGTTTGATAAATTCTAGATGGCTTATTTTTTGTATGCCTGTATTTTACCCTAGCTGGTTTTCCCTGACTTACTTTGCACTTCTGTAACTGTTGGTTGACTATGTGGGCAAATACAGTTTCAAATATTGCCATCAGTTTGTATAGGCATCAAAACTATTCCCCTGAACTCATCATTTCAGCATCTGGTGACTTTATCCATTGCTGTTTATTGCCTAGAGGATTTAAAGTTTTAATCTGAGGCAAAGAAGTTTGCTGAGTAGAAATACTTGTAGAGTACAAGGTTAAATGCTTTGTTGAACTGTTGTTCCACTGTCTGTATACACACACAATTCTTCCTAGATTATTAGAGGTATAATTAGCAGATTTTAATATGTAACCCAATTTCACAGCTCCAGAGCAACAGTAAATTTGTAGGATAATACTCCCTGTTCATGCAGAAGGCCTTACTGACTTTATGTTCTCAAGGAAAAGTTTGCAAGACCATGTCCTTAGTTCAGCATTTGACCTGAAGTGTTTAGTGACCTTCTGCACCAGTAGGTTTGTTTTGCAAGGGCTGACATGGATTTTGCTTCTCTTGACATGTGCAGATTAAGGTGTTCTTTGCTTCATCACCCATGAGAAGCAACATCCTTCTAGGATATTGACTCAGCAATTTAAAGAGAATTGGACATCTTAGTATCAACATAAATTTTGCCACAATTTTGTTGGGTAATTTAAGATGCCAGGGTAAGTGAGGCAGTAACATGAGACAGAGAACTGTTTCGTTGTGAAATAGTTTACTGCAGCCACTTTACAGCTCTCTATTTGTCTGCATTTGGGTACTGTAAGAACAGCTGATAGCCTGTTACTTCTTTGTGTAGGATTATATGATGAAGAGAAAAAGTTCTTAATCAAATTTGTCAAAAACACCCTAAACCAATCCAAAGTCTTTGACATTTGAGAACCAAGCACTTGGAACAAGCAGAATTGGTATGCAACAGTGGTTTTATACCTGTCTACTTGGAGAGCAGTTATATTTTTATCTGGGGTAGCAGTGAGGAGATTATTTTTTTCAAATTTTGTGTGTGTGTGTGAACTTAAATCTTAGCTCTTTTGCCTAAACTGCTACATAACAGTTTGGGTGGTTTGTGGTTTGTTGGGTTTTGTTTGTTTGTTTGTTTGTTTTTAATTATGGATAGTATTTTGATATGACCTTATCACACAGCATACAGCAATACAGATGGAGAATGAAGTCGCAGATGAGTGGCAATGAGGAAAAGACTGGTAATGAGCAAAGCCTTTGATATGCAGAGAAGGGAGGAGAAAGCAATCTGTTTTCACAGTTTTCTAATGGATTCCCTTGCAAGTTCCCTTCCCTTGTTGAGAAGAACAGTTTTATTTCTTTCCAGTTTTTTACTTATACTAAAATGTTAACCGGTATCCATAGTGGGAAGGATTCTGCCATCCTAAATTAGTTATCTTCAGGTTAGACTTGTACTAGAAGCTGACAGTTTGACCAAATAGTCAGTGTGGAGCAATGACCATCTTCAGAAATTACTTCATCCTAAAATAGGTATTTAAGGTGAGTCAGCACCTGAAGATACCTGTGTTTTTTATAAGCATTTATATTGTTAGTTAAAAGCCACTCTTGTGCTCAAAGGAGAGCAGAAGATGGGGTTTCAAGCTCTCTAACTTTATCTGAAATTTTCATGCTTGTGGAATTATTTTTCCAAGATGCAGGCACTGATACCTATTTGGGTTGTTTTTCTTGTGCTTTTTGTTGCTTTTTTGTTTTAGGAGAGAGGAAGCAGCATTTTCAAGAGTGGGTAAATGTAGCTGTGAACTAATGCTTTTAGGAAAAGCATTCCACTTCAACAAAAATACTTTTACAATAGCACAATGGTTTACTGAAATGGAATTATTTACTTGAGGATATGCGTAGATTGAATTGGACAAGTTTGTAATACCTCAGCAACCTGAAAAGCACTGCTGGGAGATCACAGAGTGGGACTAAAATGTGGAAGATGCAAGAACTTGTTTTTTCTATATCAATACTATTTTTGTGTGCTTTTCATGGCAAGAGGATAAACTTATTCAGAAAGCAGAGTTGATTTATTTCTGATGGATGTTGGCCCAAGAGCTGTAGAGCAAAGTAAGGTCGGTTTCTACTCTGATTGTCTTTGCTTACTGCCCAAGACATGAGAATCCATTCTCAGCAATTACTTTGTATTATGTCACTGTCTCCAAATGCCAAAACTGAACTGCTTCCTCCACAGCTGCCAAAATGTCCTACTTCCCTCCACGACTTTCTGTGATATTTTCAAAGTACAGTGTTCTGCAGTTTTGAGTGCATCCAAAATGTAGATGTGCTATCAGATTTACTGCATGTAGTAATCCCCAGTGTTACAATGAAAGTATTAGCTACTGGTTCTTTTACTTTCTTTTGTGAAGTTAGTAGGAATGCTTTATAATATGAAGCATCTCTCTGAAAGGTCAGCTTCAGCTTCCCAGTGTGAAGCACTGTGCTGCTGAACTGTACTGCTCATTCATTTAAAGTTGAGCTGTTTGTACTCATTGCAGAAGATGAGTGCTTCTCTTACTGTGATAATTCTATTCTTTATCAGCAGCTTCTGTTTGATTTTCTTATTCTGTGTTTTTTCCTTCTTATTCCATTCTTTCCATACTGCTATATTCCACATACTAGATCTCTGCATATGAGAGAGTAATCTTATTATTTACTCCAAGTAAAAGGCAATATCTGCAATACTCCTGGGAAATAAAAGTAATAACTAAGCACAGTTAATTTCCTGCTTGTCTTCTGCTTTTCCAAGGAACTGCAAGCTCTATACCAGCCTAACTGCATAAGAAGGAATGTTGCAGAAAGGGGCCAAGCCTCCAATATGTAGAAGGCTTTTATGTGTAGGACAGGTCAGGCTTCTATCACCTGGTACAAGATTACAGAAGCAACCTATTAGCAGCAGTTTCATTGAAATACAAATAAAGTTCTTTTCACTGCTTTAGATCATCTTCAGTTTATCATTTATCTTCATTTTACTGCACTCTCCACTTTAATTTTCAGATTGTTTTATTTATTGAAATAAAATAAGGTAGCCTGAATGGTGCAAAGAACAACTACCAAGTTCTGGAAGAGAATCATGAATCAAACAGAAATGAGGAAGAAAGGGAGGAAAGAGCAGAACTTTCCCTTTTTATCTTTAATGTCATCATGCTGATTCTTGAATACAGCAGCTAATAGATGGAGTTCACATTGGTTCATACAATTTATAGAAAACTGGCAGTGAATGTGAAATAAAGATTGATGGGAAATGTCACCTTAGATTCAATAGGTCAGATTCTCAGCTGGTGTAAAATGAGGCATTGTAGATTTCCACCTGTTTATGGTCAGAACTAATATATTTGCAAATGGCTGTTCTATATTGCTATTTTATACAGCCATATATATATATATATACAGCCATATAACTTTCTAGTCCAGATTTTATTCCATTCCAAATTCTTCCTTGATTGATGCACAACTACAAGTCTACTAAAGAGAAGCAGTGGAACAAATTCTTCATATCAAGTTATTAAAAGAAAAAAAAAAGTAATCCATTCAGAGCTGTGATTGTATCACTCAGGTAAAGTTTGCACAGCACATTTGTGCTGGAGTTGTAGCTAGAAGGCCTCAGGTAAGCCATGTGATCAATAGTCTTTTTGTGATGGCTTCTCCCATGTTCATTTGAGGATTTATGGGTGAAGTTGTTACTATTGTAGAAATCAAAACTCATCTTTTTATTTTTTTATAAATAAAATATGACTAAGAATTGGAAACTTGTGGATTTTCTATGTTCAGATGTGCACAAAAGACAAAATAAAGGCAATAGATAATTGGTCACATTTCAGTAATTTCACTATCCCTAACTTGTGAGCTGCAGGGATGAATCTGTGTCTAAGTGATTACATGTGGAAATGAGACTGCCCCTTATTTTGCTGAATAAACTAAAGGCAATTGTTTAAATGATCTTTAATGCCCTTCTAAATCTTTACTTTAGTAGCCTTCTGCTATGAATAACAGCACTGACCTTCCTGACTTTTCTCATGGTATGAGGTGCTATCCAATATGCATAGGACCAGCAGGAGTCTATCCTTCAAGGAGCCCCAGTGAGATGTTTTCTTTCCTCCCACACTCCTTCTTTTCCTTCTGCAGTTTAAAGTGGTAAAAAGCTCTTTTCTGAAGCGTTGTTTCTTGTGCAAGTGTAGGATATTCCCCAGTGGGAATGCTGGAAATCCTTTTGTGTCTGAATACCACAAATTTTGTTTTATCCAGTAATATAGTACTCAATACTAACCACTTAGATTTTAGGGTACATTTTGTTATTGTTAAACTTTATGTCCTGTGCAGTTATTTCTTCTCTCATATTTAATTGCTTTTTAAATGGAATTATAACGTTTTAATCTATTTTTTTATCAGAAATCCCAGCTATTGATATTGATCCAGGGGCTTGAGGTACATGCAGAAAAAGTCTTCATAAGAGCCTTTTCAAAGAGATGTTATTAAGAAAGTATTTATCTGGGTGCTGAATTGTTTGGGCTTCCTTGCTTTTTGTTTTTTACAGGTGACTGTTTACATTCCCATTAGTGAATTCTTTGTGCTGCACAGATCAGGCTCTCAGACTTTGGCTGAGTAGCCAACAGTAGATCTTTCACTGTGTAATCTGTCTGTAGCAGGGTGGCTAAAGGCACATCCTAGGCTAAGAGGTTGTTCAATAATGTCAAATGAATCCCTGGAGTCCTGCTCTCTGTCATATTATTTTCTGCAAATGTGACACAAATGAAGTGAAGCATTTATTTATATTCATATACCTATTATTACAGTAATAGAATTGCTATTGTAGTATCAATATGAGAATTTAAATATATGAGGTGTGACTTTATGGTCCTTCTCTATGATTACTTCACCATTTTTTACCAAAATTGAAATGGAAACTCAGATGTAGTTAGGAAATAGTGTCACTTGGTTTCTGCATGAATAAGGAAGGTAACAGTTAAATAGAATAAAATACCCTTATCTTAGGTGAGGGGCTACACTTAACTGCTTCCTGCATCTATGTAAGTGAAATAGATCCAGTAACATATGACAAGCTGTGTGACCACAAAGGCTACTTACACTACCAGTGTGTTGTGAAGCAGAAAGAGAATCCAACTTTTCTCCATTCCCCAGAGAAAAGTGAATATCTGTTGTGAGCTCCATTTATTGAAGTGCGTTATTGCTCTCATAAAATGCATTTTGGTTATGGTTCATCCAGAGGAGAGAGCTTAACCCCTAGCTTGCAGAAACATCCAAGCACTTAAATTCCCATTTTGACTGAATATTAAAACATGTAAGGTAGCACCTTCACTTGTAGGTGAAAGAGACTGAATTGTAATTGCCTAGTTGACTGAAAATTCCCAGGTTTGTGTCTTAGCTCAGAGCCTTTGAAGAGCGTGTATTGTATATGTTTACATAGGTAGTTCTCATTGCTATGTGTTGGTTACAAACTTCTATTTAGTCATCTTAAAATCTGATTATAAGTGGCCAATAACTGGTTCTGTCTTGTTAATTTTGTTAAACATTAGGAGGAAAAGTATTGTGTGTTTTCTAACTTTTACGTTATTAATGTTGTACTACTAACTGCTGACTCCTACTTGGTCTTGCATATCCATGGCATTAGGTATGCTAAATCTTTCAAATATAGCTAACTGCTGTAAATTGTATTTCTCTTTTCATAGGCCTTCTTGTCTATTATGTTTAGAAGGATGGCATGAAAACATAGGTGTGATCTGGGCCTGATAAATGCTTCATTTCTTAGCAATCATTTGTTTTTGTGTTTCTTGCCCCTAGATGCTTGCCAGTCATACACCCTTCATTGCACTGAGGATTGCAGTGGTTGCTACCCATTCCTCTTCTATGTTGTTTCTAGTTCTCTGCATCTCTAGTATATAGTCACTTTGACAGTTTTCTGGTGTGTGGTGTTTTTTTGGTTTTTAAAAAATTCTGTAGTATATCTTTCTGTGGTTTTTATAGTTCTACAACATCCATTGCCTCAGGGTGTCTTCAATAAAATCCTGTAGGATTTTGGTGAGTCTTTAGGAGGTGTCACTTTGTTAATAATGTTACAGGACTTGGAGAGCAAGAAAAAATGTGATATTTGGAGGAAGAGGAGTTTATTCACTATGTCATTTTGGCAGATATTGATATATAGTTTCTTTGAACTTAGTGCTTTTCTCTCAGGATGAACTCCATACTTATTCTTGTCTGGTCTCAGTGCTAGCAAACTCCAGGTGGTGCAAGCCTCTGTGTATGTGTACACGAACACTTCCAGAAATGTAGCTTTATATTCTTGTCTTCATTTTGATTACAGTATTTCCATCCTGTATCTGAGCTATATGATAGAATGTATGTATTATTTATTGCCTTTTATATTTTTCCATGTTATAACTCTCTAGGTCATAGGTGTCTGAAAGAGAGGCACCAGTCAAAACTCTTACAGGATAATCAGTCACATGTTTTTGACTTGGTTTTTTTTTTTTTTAAGTAGTTCTGTTTGCTGGGAAGCGAAACACTCAGGGGTCTTGCTAATGAGTGAATGAAAGATCATAAGAGAGAATATTTCACTCCTAGGTCACCAGTTCAAATGCAGACTAGCTTAATAGTTAGTGAAGGTTGTTACCATCTGACAGCTGTTCCATAATCCATGAGAAATGGGCAAATTGTCACAATCTGGTTTCTCTGGAATCTAGAGCTCTAAATGTCGATATCCTACAGACAATCATAATTTGCACAGGGATATGAATCATTTATTTTACCTGTGCAGACACTGAAAAGGAATATTACCATACTGAATGTAAAGAGCATTTGAACCTTTCCATCCTGAAATACTGCTCTGCAGGACAAAGTTGAAGGGTATTTGAAAGGCACTGTGAGATAGGAGGAGGTGCCACCTATCCCTGCCATTTGCAGTGCTGAGTCCCTTGCATAATTGGCTGAAGAAGATGCTCAGCAACAGACAACACAGAGCCTTTCTTTAAATAAGCTTTACTGGAAGTTTTTAATTAATACACAGTAATAATTCTGAATAAATTTTGAAAAAATCGACCAGATCAACTCATAACTCTGAGGTGATTTTATCTATTCAGAGAAAACTCATGCTGTTTTGTAACTTAAATAGGTGTAGTATTTGTATAAATACATCAATCATAGTAACTAATTATTGCATTTAAACTTTGCAGTTCTCAAAATAGTAAAATAAATGTGTCTATATTGTGTGTATATATATGTTGGTTGAGCATGGAAAAATGATTACATTAGGATTCACTGAGTTAGTTTTTAATAAGCAGAAAATTGTAGTACTTATTTGAAGGCACCAAATACATACAATATGATTCTGGAAGATTCAAAAAAGCAAACAAATAAAAAACTCACAAAAAACCCCCCCAAACACCATACACCAACCAAATGAACAAAAAATGTCAACGAAAACCACACAAAACAAAACCAAACAAACCAAAATGAAAGAAAACCCCACAAACAAAACAAAAACAAATAAAAAAATCCTCAACAAACCAAACCTGAAAGACATGTCTGGGTTGTGAGATAACACTAGTATGCTGAGTAATTATTTTTTATCATTATTTCTAATTTATCCATTCAGCAAAGGGCTATGTAAATATCAAAGTCAAACATTGCCCTAAGAGGGGAAAAGCAAACCAAGGAACTAATTACATGCCAGCAATGTTACAGTTCTGGTGCATTTGGAAATATAATATTAGAATTTCTATGGGCAGGATTAATTTTAAAAAGACAAAGTAGAAAAATACTGTCAGCTGTTCATCGTCTTTGACATCTGTCTGCTCACTTGAAGTATTTGGGAACTTTAGCATCTTCATTCCATTCTTCAACCCCCAGTAATCATAGATATTAAATGGATTAAGATTTATTTTAAGGCTTCAGATTAGTTTTAAATTAGTCTACTTTATCAGTTTCTTAATGACCCAAGGCCACAAGCTTCCTGATTAGCACTGCTGAGCATCTGTACAGTCTTTTGACTTCAACAGACATTGTAATGTAAGCATTCAGTGCTTGTCAGGTTCAGATTGGCACTCCAGCCAGGAGTTGCATTTTCATCCACATAGATTCATTTTTCTCTTTGGTGCAACTTGTAAAGGCTCATCAGGTAAATGCAAACCAAACCCAGCTGCTTAGGAGGAGGAAACATCATTTTTAAGAGGTTTGGCTGTTATAAAATATGAATAATTCTTAGTGCTGACATATAATGAAAAGAGCATCTTCTGTCTCAAATGGTAGGGCACATCTGAGCAGCTGCTCTTTGTATGTAATTGGAAGCCAGATGTGCTAGAAAGCTGGTAATTTAATGGTAGTTAACAACAGACATGGAAAAACTTCATTAAAATTAAAAATTTAGCCAATACCTTAACAGAAGCAGGAAATTAGTGAGCATAAACCAGATTTGATTTAGCTGCACTGACTTTTCTTACCCACTTTTCTAAATTATCAACTGCATTTATATAAATGAAATAGTTATAGTCTCGTTTGGTATTTCTTTATAGTCTGGTTTGGCATTTTTTTGAACTGCCATCATGAAATATTAATTTCAGAGCATTTCGGTTTTCTGAATATAATGACAATTGTAGACTATCTCTGTGCCTCGGACACCTTTTTATCTGGATTTAACACTTTTGCCATTTTAACGTTGAACAAGTTAACTTTTTGTAGAGGCACAGGCTTGGAAGGTTCATCCTGTCATTGTCTGTAAATCAAAACACTGGAGAATTACCTCCAGAATGATTGCAGCTTTCAAACTGAATATACAAGCTAGATTTTCAGTGTAGCTATGTAAGAATTAGTTGCTTACAAAATGTTGGTGCTCCAAGGCTTAGTTTCAAACAGGACCCAAAATGAAAATAGCTGATAATCAGTAAGTAGAAGAATCTCTTTCCCACAGGCATTTCTACCTGAAGATGTGAGATAAAGATGAGAAATAAAACTCAACATTAAAACTGTGTAAAGTGTTGTGAGTTTTTTTACTGTTGATAAAATCTTCAAGATATGTGCTCAATGCCTTCTGATCACATAGTCTGTGATATATAGCCAGCTGATGGAATTACTGAATTGTTGTTTACTGTAGCTTGAAAATAGCACAGTGTACTGCATGCTATATATTTTTCCCCACTTCTATTGCCAGTGCAACTTTTTTTTTAGCCAAAACTTATCAAAGAAAAACAAAATAATTGATTTCAACTCTTGTAAAATCAAGAAGTTTACAGGTATATAAATTATTTTCAATAGCTACCAGTTGGTTATGGGGTGTGGGATGTTTCAGGTGTGATACTTTCCAATTTATTTTGCAGAAAATAAAATATTTTGGCATGGATCTAATGGTTCAAAGTTGTAGACTCCCAGTTGAGGTACTGAAGATGATAATGTTCCTTGTATTTTCATAATAATCTGTTTTAATAAAACCAACATCTGTCACTGCTTGGCACTGGCCTCCATGTGGACATGGAGACACTGACCACAACTCTTTGAGTGCAACCATCCAGCCAGTTCTTTATCCACTGAGTGGTACATCTAAGAAGATGTCTTGTACTTTCAATCATTAAGTAGAGCAAAGCAGGCACAAGTGGGATGGACTGGAAATTCAGTCTTATTACTCTCTATATAAAATCATAAGCAAAGTGGGCTCTCTACTTTTTTTCAGATATGCTCTTTAAGAAATTTCTTGAGACCAGATATGTCTGAGGTGCATTATTGCACATTGTTGAATGGGGTGTACCTAGGTGTAGCATTGTAATGGGTGCTCTCCAATTCAGCCTTATGTAGTCTAAACCAGAGGCTTGGAAGGAAAACTTTATGCAAAATACTAATGCAGTCTGTGGCTTATAAAACCTTTGATGGCAAAGGAGAAAACCTGATGACTTTCATGTAAAGAGGAAATTAAAGTGATATTTCTGGTTATCAGTGCTGTTTGGAATGCCAATGCCACTCTATAAACAGTACAGAAAAGCCCGTGTGCTGTGAAGCTCATTGAGGTAACATAGCACATGTGGTATTAAAAAAAAAAAAGAATAATTACAGTGAAAACTGTTAATAATAAAGGCGTATTTAAGAAGAATGTTTATTATGTTGGATTCAAAACTGAATGGGCAAAGGCAGAAATTACACAGTTAAAACTACTGTCCAGGATATACTGGAAACTGAAAAGAATTCTATACCTTGAATACTTAAGGAATGGTTTGTCAAAGAGCAGAATGTACAAGCTGAAAAGCTGAAAACAGAGGGCAAAAAAAATGAAAAGGAAACAGTTTTCACTTGCCTCAATTCCAGCTTACAATGAATATTGCATTTCCTGATTGAAATTCAAGCTATTCTTTTCAATAGTTTGAGGCTTAATTTAATGGAAGCATTGGGTGGTGTAGATTGGACAGTGCTTCTCTTTTCTTGCAGTCAACTTTTCTTTTGTAATTTATGTACTTAGAGATAAAACAAAGATGGGAGTTTATAGCTTGCTATTGATTAAACTCCTTTTCCAGTTGATTTAATTAGGTCCTTTGCTCTGTGAAAATCTGATCTGAAGCTTAGATACAGATACATTGCTCCAGGCATTCAGGCTAAGGTGATGGAAGGAAGCAATGAGCCCATTGTGAGCAGTTTGGAATGGGGAGCAGTGGGGGAAGCCAGGCAGCAATCAATCAGCACTGCTTGCCTTCAATACAGAACTCTCTGGTGCCAAAGTTACTTCTGGGAAACGAGATGCAAATGAAAGCATAGATAGCTGTATAAATGCAGACTGATAAAGGGGGAGAATTGGCAAATTCTGTATGTATTTTTGTATCCAGTTCATACAGGCTGAGGATTGTGGTGTGTTTTTTGTGGTTGTGCTTGTGTGGTTGGTGGTTTTTTGTTGCTTTTTTTTTTGGTGTGTGTGTGTGTTGTTTGTTTGTTGTGGTGGTTTTTGTTTTGTTTTGGGTTTGTTTTTTTTGTAACATGATTAAAAAGAGAAATAAGAGCAGGCTGGAAGACCTGCCTTTCATCAAGACCTGATTAAATGAGCTTTATGTGCAGTTATTTTAAAAGGATGCAAAGACATTCCTAGATGTGTGTGACCTATTGACCGTCTAGCAAGAGAGCAGTACCATAAAGCAATATCCATTGATATTACAGGAACAATAATTAATTTCCATGTGACAGTAATTATTTTTAGAAACATGGCAAGTGATGAGACTACAATTAATCTTACTGCTGCTTTCTAGCATCTCAGAGCTTTGTGGAGGCTGTCTCTCTCCAGTATTTAAGATACTAATTTTTCAGCCCATTAGTATTCTTATTCCTTTAAAAGCAAATATAAAACCATCTTTATACTTGGAAGCTATTTTTTTCATGACCTACAAAGCCACTTCTCTGTGTCTTTACAGGCTATAATCTTTGCTCTAGAATAGGATTTTATTACTGGATATTTATGTGAATTCAAAATAAGGCTACCCCATATTTCTTAGAAATATTTTAAGAAGTTTCTTAGCTCAGTAGACTGCATACTTCCAAATTATCTGTTATTTCAAATTCCAACTATCTATATTAAAATGCTGAAATTTATATGGTAGGGTGTAAATCTAAGATCATTTAAGAATTCCATGTACAGTACCAGAATTTAGTCAGGCTCAGATGGAGCATTATAAAGTGATATAAATGGTCTTAGCAGAATTGTTTTAATTATCTATATTGTAGAATGCCTGTTGAGGAGCTTCCTTACAAGACAGTAAAGATACTGTCTTTCATTTGTCAGTAGAGCTTGAACTGTGAAAACTAGTGAATATCTTGAAAGAAAGATTTGCTGTCTTCAATGTGTAGTACTGTACTAGCAAGACTATCAATTTTACCAAAATATGCTATACCCACATAAGAAATTGGAGGAAGGTGGAGGAAAGGAGAGGTAGAAAGTCCATCTGTATTGAAGTCCTTCAAGAAAAGCAAGCAAACAAAAACCCCTCACAAAACCACCAACTCAAAAAGCATGTTTTGTAGAGGTTGGATTCTGTGATCCAATTTTACTCCTCAGGGACCATGTCACCTCCTTCAAGCCTTGCAGGTCACAAGTGTTTCACTGCTGACTGAGGGGTATTCTTGTGACTTGAATTTTGCCCTAAATTGTGTAGAAAGCATTTTAAATCTTCTCAGAAGATAGATGTTGAATGTAGATCTTAATTTTATTACCAAAATGTCCATGTTAGAGCAAAACTCAACACCTTCTTTGTTCCCTTTGTAGTTCAGGATGTCTCCAACAAGAATGTATTTTAGAGATTGATTCTGTATTTGGTATATTCAGTATTCTGGAAAACAAACAGGTCTTGTAAGATGGGAATGAACAATGGCATAGCTCTCCCATAAGATGCCTCTTAGAGGCAGTATTGAGACTAAGTGTGACCTTAGGGCTGTATTTCTCCACTTCTAATATGACTGGCTCTTTCCCAGCCCTTATCTCCAGGCACTCTTTTAGAAGCAAGGATCCTTTGTATGTCACCAGGGGTTGAATTTAGGTTGTTTCCTCCATCTTATTTTTGTAAATATGCAAACAACTAATTGGCCATTTTGCTCTACTTGGGAGTTTCTTGCACTTTCATAATTTGGTTAGCACAGTATCTCTTTGCAGTCAAGAGGATAAATGCATTTAATTATATTGTTTTGACTTTCCTAGAGATATGGCCTAAACCATTATCTTTCCCTGGTTCTAACCACTTCTTATCTCTTTAGTAATGTGTACTTTGATTGTGGAGGCATGCTCTGCATCTCTATTTTAATTTTGACAGCTAGAAGACAATTAATGTGAAGGGAGGAATGTGAAAGATGTCTTTTCCAAAATCCTGGGCAGGTGTAAGAAAGTACGAAGTGTAGCATAAGATATTATCTTTGAGTAATTTGTCAGTGGTGAAAATGTGGAAAAATGAACCATGCTTATGGTTACTCCTGCAAATGAGATGTAAGGAAGACACATTTTGTTGGTCACAAATGCTCTTTCGTGAGAAACTGGGACATGCCTTTTAGACTGTGGGTCATTTCAATATCCTTTACTGTCCAAGTCGCTTGATTGCAACTTTTAGCAGAAGTAGAGCCTTGAGAGTTGTGAACAAGCAGTTCTGGCTGTGGATTGTTACAGTGCTAATCCTCAGGTCCCTACACAGCTCAAATGCCATTGCAGCTAGCAACAATTAAATGGAGAGGAGTACATGCTGTTATACAAAAGATAATATCACATGATTAATACATGTGCTAGATGTTTTATTCCATCATGGAGAATGTGCTGAATTAACACTTCTGCCAGAAATTTCTTATTGCTTCTTCCCAAAACATATCTCATGTGAATAGTTTTTGGCTTCACTACTGGAGATTTTTATACAGGATGCTTAATAATACATATTGAAAAGGGTAATTTGTATTTCTTTGATAACTAGAGCTTTGGATGCAGTGGTTTGTTTTTCTTTAACTGCAGGCTGAAGGTAATGCATGATTTAATAAAATGACATGAGCATTCCCTTCTGAGCAGCGATCATGGTAGAATAATACAAATGATTGATGTTCCCTTCCTTTACAGTAAGCCAAAAAAACTGATCATGATATCATAAAGAAGAAATAGCATTTTATAGCAGCAATCAAAGTTGAATGAAAGCTAATGAATTAAAGGAGGAAGTTTTAGTACCTCTTTTAAGGAAAAAATCCAAGTATTTTATGGGATGAATTTATATAGCTTTAATGCTGGGTTCTTTTTCTAGAATATATATGTTCTTTTCCTGTCATATTTAGTATTTATCAAAACCATTTTAATAGCAGAAAAAAAAAAAGGAGGATTTACTAAATAACAGGTGCTGATGTATTGTTTAGAATAATTAACTATTGCTTTATTTTATACCTGTGAAATGAATATGTAAATGAAAACTTTCGTATTTTCTATTGTGGTTAGGAAAGAAGTTTGTAACTTTTCTTAAGTAATTTAATTACATGTAAAGCTTATCTGTGAAGACTGTTTAATACCTTCTCCCTGGGGCTTTTGCTCCTTTGCATATATATATCTTAAAAATCTATCCACAAGGTAGACATTTGCTATGAAGAATCTCTGACAAATAGTCATTTGGTCATGATTAAGGCTGTGATCATTTAGCTTCCCATGAGCCTAAGCTGCTGTCAGTAGAAGTAATTCCTCCTTTGCTCTACCACAGTGATGGCTGCCTCCTCCTTACTATGTCCTTCATGCTCCTTGTAGTGTTTATGAAGCTAGGTGAAAAACATACCTGATAAAAAGTGGCTAGATTGCTGAGTGCTTTTCTCTAGTTCAGCACTGTCTATTTTGTCCATTTACTTTTGAAAAACTTCTGTTTTACCCCTGTACTTTGCACTGGTGAGGCTGCATTTCGAGTACTGTGTTCAGTTTTGGGCCACTCGCAACAAGAAGGAAATTGAGGTGCCTGATTGTGCCCAAAGAAGGGCAATGAAGCTGGTGAGGGGTCTAGAGAACAAGTGTTAGAGGAGGGCGGCCAAAGGAGCTGGTGGTGTTTTGCTTGGAGAAAAGGAAGCTGAGGGGAGATCTTTCTCCCTGCAATGACTTGAAAGGAGGTTGTAGCAAGGTGGGCTTGGTCCGTTCAACCAAGTAACAAGTGATGTGAAAAGAAGAAATGCTCTCAAGTTGGCCCAATGAAGTTTAGACTGGATATGAGGAACTCATTATGAGTTACCAGGCACTGGAACAGCTTGTCCAGAGCAGTGCTGTAGTCCCCATCCCTAGATGCATTTAAGGGTGATGTAGACATAGTGCTGAGGGTTATGTTTAGTCAAGGGCTTGTCTGTGTTAAGTATTGGACATGATGATCTTAAAGGACTTCAGCAATCTAGGAGATTCTGTGATTCTGTCATGTCAAGTGTTTGATAATTTTCTACTTGCTCTCTGTGCTTAAATTATTAGAAGTTACGGTTTTAATATATTTGTTGATAGATTATTTATAGTTCCCAGTGAAGACTCGATGGCATTCTAAGACACAAAAATGTCATAGGTTGGAATGTAAAATCATTGTAAGAAGAGTGACAATATACAATCAGATAGATATTGGTTATATACACGATTTATATGAATAATTACTTGCTTTGTTACCACTGTAACATTAAGCATCTTAAACTTAGCTGGCATTAGTAAACCACTACTTAGAGCTAGGTGTACCATTAAGGAGGAATTTCACAGAGCATATTTTATACCAAAGGCATGAAGTAAAATGGACTTTTAGACATTTATAGGAGAAAGTGGCAAATCTGTATATTAAACCGATGGTTGCTGAAGAAATAGGATTAAAATGCCAGGAGAGAAGAGGCAAAATAGGATAAAGAAATTGTATGAAAAAAATGTTGCATGAAACACAAGAAGATGGCAGAAGGATTATGAGAGTGGATGAATGTGTAAAATTGTCCAATTTCCAAGATACTTAGGAGCTGATGTGCTATTGTCAGAGAGAGGAGCTTCTGTAGATGTTCATGTGTCTAATAATAATCTGCATCTTTAGCTGCATGAGTGCTTACAGAAATGACCCATATCCATTAGAATCCTAAATGGATTCAAGGATCTTTGGGTTTTATGCTTTTGGAATTTTTACCCATTGTGATGAAACCTAAATGGAGATAAAACTAAAAACTGCATTTAGAATGGGCTGAAAGGGAATGGTTGATATGATGTAATGGAGCTTGAGAATAAATGAATTGAAATGAGAACCAGGAGCTTAAGTGAGCATTTAGCTGTGCAGGCAAAAAGGAAGAAAATTATCTTTAATGTGTAGAAGCAGCAGCAAAAAGATTTATTTATGACCTCGACTAGCAATGCTAGGGAAAGGTGAAATAAAAATGACTTTTTTTTTTTTTTTACAGGCTTGAGTGACAGGGGGTGCTGGTGATGCAGTGCTTGGGTGGGAAGACAAAGAGGTCAATTTTGGTCATGTCAAATTGATGGCATGGCAGCTAGGTGAGGTATCAATGAGACAGCTGAGGTATGAGATCAGGTAGGAAAAGAAAAGTCAGAAATAGAGAGGTTCATCTGTGATTTGTCAATAAAGCTGCTTATATATTCTGTTTAGTAAATAGCTAAGCCTGTAGGAGAATCACAAAAAAAAAAAACCCAAACCAACAACAACACCACCCCAAACCAAAACAACAACAAAACCCCAAACCACCACCACCACCAAAACAAAACAACCAAACAAAAGGCATTGACAGTGACTAGGTATTTTTAATAAAAGCTACATTTATTGCAGGTTTCTTGACTTGAAGATAGATCTGCTCCCAGAAGATGTTCTTCTCATATCTTCTATTACTATAATGCTGGGTTTGGTTTATGTTTGAAAGGAGGCAGTGATCCATTAAAATAAATTGCCTGAATGTTTGCCCAGCAGATCAGATTGACTTTCAAATGTGAAATGTAGTGGTTTAGACTTAGAACAACAGGTTGCACTAAATGGAAGAGTTAAAACTACACTGTGTCATTCCTGCACTGTTTTCTTCCTTTCTAATATTGTATTCTGAATCTGCTGTGTCACAAGGAGCATACCATTTAGTTTATTCTACTTCAGGTATTCAGAGAAGATGTATAATTTCTATAGGATATATTCTGTATTATGGAAAACGAAACCAGATGCTTTACCAAGTAGAGAGTAAATAAACTGCTTAAAGAAGGTGATGATGTAGTCATCTTAATTTGTATGTAAAATGAGCAATGCTATTTTTTTGCATTTTTTGCTATTATATTGTTAAAAGAGGAGTCATAAATATCAGTTTTTAAAGATTAAAGTCTGAATATTTAAACAGGAAAAGTTTTTTTTCAGAGAAATGTGTTTTTGAAAGACAATGAAAAAACCGGGGCTTAGCTTTTTTGTTAGCAAGGACTGTTGATTTTCAAACTCCTTTTTGAGAGCTTTGTATTGTCTTATATTTCACAATAATTTCAATTCATGCTCTACATTTTGATTTGTCTTAGTTTTCCTTGCCTGCAGTGGTAGAAAACATCTATTGTTTTAAAGCATGTCAACAATTTGTCAGTCGTTAATGATTTTATATTTTGTATGTTTTATCTATGAGAGTGATTTTAAGCTGCTGGATGAGGGGAATAGAGACTTATTTTTTTTCACAGGCATTCATGAGGACAACTTTTTTCTCAGTGTACTGGTGAAGGTGCTCTCTTCCAAAACATACAACAGTGTGTGTCCCAGTTGTGTCTTTGTTGGTCTGCTGCTGAGTGCAGCAGTGTATTACACTATGCTCTTTTCCCCTGACTTCCATTTAACTTTCTCGTTTCATCAAAGGCAATTTCAGACAAGAACTTTACATGCCAGGAGAGCTAGTGTTCATTATATGAAAATGAGATTCTGATTTGTCATCTGCTGGCACTTCAGTTTGTGGTTCTTGAGCTACTTGAGTGCTCTGCATAAGCAGAGTCTTTGTGGAACTAGGAGACACCTCGAGGAATTGTGAAATTGTTTCTCATGCTTCATCTGAGAGGGGAAGATCTGTGTTACTGTAGTTGTTACACATATATATAAAAAAAAGGGTATAAACTATTGTGCAAAGAACAGGATAGTTGTAGTTTTCATGCTTGTAAACAGATCATCCCATGGTAAAGGCTTTAGTAAAGACCCATTCAGCAAAGTTTGACCAAGTGTTAGGATGCTGTTATCTGTGAAAAAGAGGTTACTAAAAGTATGCATATGGTGTGATGTAAAATACATGGAAAGAGTACTAGGGAATAATTAAAATATTTTGTTTCAGATACAAAAATTTTTGAATTGGTTTGTGATTATGTAAAATAAGCTTTATTGATATGAATTATGAATGTATATTTTTATAGGTTTTCATTTTTGTGCTATAGGGATATTTTGTACTCACTAGAGCATGCTCTTTGTCTGCTAATACATACTGGAGATCTCCAAGGTAGGTTGAAAACAAATTATGTATCCATTTTTCAGGAAATGAATGAAAAGTGGGTTGTGCTATGGATTGATGCAGATTAGAGTGAGGTTTTAAAATATATTTATTTCCCTCTCACTAACAGGGAAAGAGCTGGAGAAGAGTATCTCTGAATCAGTTTAATGTGTGCAAGGAACAAGACTTTGAGGCATGTTATGAACCTCTTCATTAATACTGATTAGCTCAACTGACTATATGATAAATCATATGCTCAGAATGTGAGTCAAATTATAGTGCAGCCATATGTACATCTAACCCACTGCTTTCTTCTCACTGGTAGCGTTAGAGTGCTGCAAAAAAACTCATCAGCATAGATCCAGTTGATGAGACTTCTGTGAAAGGAAAGGAGAGGGGAAAGAAGGGGAGTAGAAAGGCAAGGCAGTGAAAATAAAACAAAATTATTTTAAAAAGGTTTAAATGGGGTAAAAGTCTCTTTAGTCAATTTTCTACTGTGTCTTCCTTGCAACAAGTTAAGTTAATATTGCTTTCTTTTGGACTCATAGAAAAGAAGTAGTGCCCTCCAAAAGTGCCAGCAGCATAAGCCAGCCCATGCATAATTTCCTCTAACATCTAATTAACACTGTTCATTTCACTTTCTGGTTGAGAGAGAAAGTATATGATATTGTTGTCTTGCTCCACTGACATCTTATTTCTGATAGCATAGGGCTTGTTAGAAAATGAATGCCACTTTATTTCAGGTATTTGCAAAGACACAGCTGCTACAATGGAAATAAAAAACCCAGACCTTCTGAAGTGAAGGACAGAAATTGAGTGATTCTCTTGAATCACTCTCAGCCTTTCTAAAATGACACTGTCACACTGCCTGCATGGTTAGTCACTCCTCTAGTAGTCCTGGATTGGAAAAACTGTGTGAATGAAGTAGGCAGAGATGCAACTGATTATTCATGAATAAACAATTCCTGTGGATTCAGCCTTTTTTCCTACCCCTACCTAATTATTCATCCATTACAAGTTAGTTTGGTCATTATGGTTTGCTGCTAGGAAATCAATTGCCTACCTCTATAAATTTCCAATTGTCTGTTTCTGTCCAGCTCGGGAATATTTAAGCTTTAGTCTCTGAAGGTTTAGGGTCTAGCAGTTTAGTTCTTTGGTCTGCTTTCAAATTCCTGCTGATGTGTCTGAATTCAGTGATTCAAGACATTTTATTTTCTTGCCCACCTGAGAGTGATTATACAGCAGTTCCTCTATTAGGAAAGGTCACACCAGTTATGTCAAGAACATCCATATCTTTTAAAATATGTTTACAGCTGGTGTCCATTGTAGTTAAAGGGAGTGTGAGCATCTGATGGTGCATCTTACAGATACAAAATGGGTGAAGATCTATGCTAGAAACTGAGGACCTGTCAAAATACAAGCCAGTTAATGTGAACTTTTAGTATATTAGATATTCGGACCAAAAACCCCCTTTTGTTTGAGCTGAATCTTTGCTAACAGGAAAGTTCATTCCATTACTAACAGAAAATATGAATGAAAATTACTGCCAGGCTTTGTTTTACTGTGATGCATAGTTGAAACTCCACAACTTGTTATTGAGAGATGTGGGTTTTTAAGGTTGCTCTTGTATTTGAAATGTTATTTCAAATTTTTGCTTCAGAATTTCCAAGTTTGGATGGTCTTTCTGAGACATAAAACGTTCATTCTCTCTTCTGTATCTGTTCTGCTTTCCTGGTCAGGACACTTTTAGGAGCTTATTCCTGTTATTTATTTATCTACAATAATACTAATAAACACACTAACAGCTTCCCTGGGAATAGATGGGAATAATAGTCTGCGATAATAATTTTACAGGCTCAAATATTCAATCTATCAATTTAATATAAATCAGATATTAAATATGTTCCAGAACTGATGAGATGCTTAAAAAAATATACTGTAAGGGATTTTCTTAAAAGGAGAAACCAATGAGGAAGGGGATGACATTCTTTTTAGGAGTCACCTGCATTTTCAAATTCATGTTCAGAATATGAGGGAATTTTTGTGTATCCTGCTCTGATAAAATTTTGTGCAGTTTTAAACTATATTTTGTCTGAAAGTTCAGTTCTGTAGAAGTACTAAAAATGAGATTTCGGGTCCTGCCTCAGATTCTTTCTTCTCTTCTGATAGCAGGAGCAGGCATCATGGTCTAGGAGGAGCTTGCTGGTGATACCTTAACTTTTCATAGGCTGTTGGCAGTACATAAACTGAATAAATACCTTTCATAAAGAGAGATGATCAGGCTTTACAGAGGAGAATTTCCTTGCACATGGTCTGTGATACCCTTACCCCTGTTGTCTGTTTGCCTCATAAGAAGCTGAAACAGAAATAGAAGGACCAGAAGTACTTGTGTTCTGAAAGAGCCATGACCTGCAGCCACTAATCTTTCCGAAATAATTCCAGATTTTTTTTTTGTTTGGTTGCTTTTGGTTGTTGTTTTGTTGGTGGTTTTTTTTGTTTGTTGGTTGGTTGGTTTGTTTTTTGTTGTTTTTGTTTGTTTGTTTGTTTTGTTTGTTTGTTTGTTCCTTCCTATATTATTTAAGGCCCACGACTACACTGCCCTGCATCTTACTCTTTTGGAGCTGGTGAGGAGTTCTGCATGGGCCCATCAGCCAGACAAAAGAGGTGATTGTTGCAGCCTCCTTGTGTTTCTCTTCAGATCAGGAGTGGTGGCATTATGATCTTTCCTTTGACCCAAAGATCTACAGTTCTATGAGCTGTGGAAATGCAATTACTTTAAATCTTTGTGCTTTTCACACTGGACTCCTAGTTTGCTATTGAGAGCAAAACTAACAGTGAGTCTGCTTCAGGTATGAAATATAGCCATAAGCTAATAGCTTTGGTCCCAGAAAGGCTAGGAGGCAACAGTACTCCTCTCAGTTACAGGGAGAAGCTCTGATGCCTGCTGAGATATGGGTAGGATGGGGATTTCCAGAGGCACATCCAGTCCCCAGTGCCTCCCTGCAAAGCTTGGCTGCTCACTGCACAAACTGCAGCTAAATGCCACTACCTCATCCAAGAAAGCAGAGGAAAGGGTTGCTATTAACAACCGTTAACAGCCTTATCAGATCACTCTCAGTTTCAAAAGGATTCTGCCACTCTTCCAGTATCTTCATGAAAGCTGGCACCTTCTTCCTTTTCCCCGAGGAGTCAGCATTTCATACAAGCCTGTTTAACCAGGAAGCAGATGAGGTTGAAAGTCCTTGTGTTGTTTAAGCTTCACCTTTGCTGGCGACCCTAGAAGGATGAATGTGCTCTAGGGGAGAGCTGAATTTTCTTTGGAACCTGATGTAAATTTCTGTCTGTGCAAAGGCCTGTTGGTGGGGCAGGATCTACAAATCCATTTTAATTGCTCCCATTGTTATAAAGGGCAAAAGCCAAGTTATTTTTCTTTCCCTCAAAGTTGAACCTCAAGAGGAAAAGAATTCTGGCAAGACTTCTTGACTTCAGAAACTGTAGTTTGCAGTCCCAAAATGCTTTTTGTTTCATAGCTTTGCAGTAAAGAGCAGCCCTGGTTTTCTGTGTTCACTGAGACTGTGTCTGGCATTCCCTTTTATATTTCAGAGTTTAAAATTTATGAGGGGGCATTTACTGTCCCTGTCTCTCATGATAGATAGAAGCCTAAAAAGCTTGGAGGCTTGAGGAATTTTACTTTCATGTTTAAACACACTTTCACAACACCAGTTATGCCAAAGCTGTGATCTCAGGTCAAAACTTAACTTTCAGACAAGCAAAAGCCTAATGTTTTTCCCTGCCTGCCCCACTGAATATTCATGCCTGACTTCTAGACCCTACTTGCTAGCCGTGTGTTAGTTGTTCTTGGCCAGCTTCAATGTATTTTTATGTGCAGAGTAAATAATGACGTATACAGAAATGTGTCTCTTCATAGCTGAGTCTGAAAGGAACACGTTTTAAAACTGTCTCTTTGTTGTTGAGTGTGTAATCTCTGCTGTTCCACTCCAGAGTAAAGGCAACCAGTTTAGTTTAAATCTTTGTCCCTGCATTGTACACTCAACTACCATTGACTCACCTCTCTGCTATTCATATGTAATAATTTGTCTTTTTTTCTCAACTGTATGAGTGGGATTTCTGGAAGTACATCCATCCATCCTATTTCTTTGCATTTGCAAAATTCCAATCAATTTGCTCCATTTGTGAGAGCACAGGAAGGTCAGAAATGTGTACCCATGAGATACCATCCCAGATCTGTTAAATTTTTCACAAAGCAAATAGGTATGTCATAAAGCCCAAGCAACACACAACTTGGGCAATTTCATATTGTTGAAGTATTATCAATAATCTTCTGCTTCCCATCTGTGATTCAGAACTTTGCATCATTGTTATTTCATGCTCTCCACTCCATTAACATTTAGGATATATATTGTGGGCCAACATTTCTCCAAGCATAAAGAATTCAGCAAGTTTACAGGATTGGCTTTTACAATCTACATTTAAAAGCTATTTACTGAAATCTGAGATGCTACGTATACCTGTGAGGTTTATTTTAATTGGTAAAGATGAATGAGAAGTGAAGCTACTCTGTATTTTTGGAACAGATTGCTGAATTATCTTTTTTTTTTTTTTTTTTCCTTTAGGAAGAATGAGAGTTCTTGAATGTAGATGACATTTTATAATTTGACAACTAAGACTATAATTGTTTAAGATCAGAAGGTTTTTTAAGTTTGCCATATATATTACTGTAAAACAAATTACTTCTTGTATTATATATTGTATATATTATATAATATATTACATTATATGCACGAAGACTTGTACTCAGTTGGTACATGAATACTCTGTATCAACATGAGAAGTTTATACCGAGTAGTGTAAAAATGCTTTCTGGAAAAAAGAGTGGTTTTAAGGACTTGAATTTTAATCATTGTGGATTTTGGAATGTGATTTTTCTGTAGTGCACAGACTTATTTGAAAATGAATATTTTACTTCTCTAGTTAAATACTGATTGTTTACTATTTCAACATTTTATAAATATTTTGGTTTCACTGGAGAGTTTCTATGCATTTTATCTGCTGAATAAATGAAGTAATTCACAAACCAACTGCCTCTTGCTCTTGATGGCTTCAGCAGACCTTGTCATTCCCTGTAGCCTTTTCTCAGGCCCAGCTGTGTGGCTCTGAAATCACTTCACTGGTAATTAGGTATTTATCAGATTGTTTCTGAAAAGGGATGAGACTGTTATCTGAAACAATTATCTTTGAAAATTGAATCCCCCTTCTCTAGTCCTGCTGAGGACATTCGAAGGTACTGTGAATGTTTAAAGCTAAATGCCTTTGAAAAACCCTTGCTTTTTGAGATCAGGTATAACAGAGAAGTCAGAATGTAGTCAAAGTATTTTTTTTTCTTTTAACCTTTCAGACACTGGATTTTCTTTCTATCAAATGTTGTTTCTCTTCCATATGACTTTGTCTGACAACTACCACTTCTTCAAACATGCACTACTTAATAATATTAGAACACTGACAGTATTTCTTACCAATCAAGGAATTACTAATTGCATGAGGGCATTGCTAATGATATTTTTATTGCCTTTTCAAAAAGTCATGAGTATGTAGTTCTAGAAAATCAATTTGGAAATCCATCTTGGTAGTTGAGATGTGGGGTTTTGATTTAATATACCAAATGGCAAAAAGAGCTAATGTGTCAGTGTTATGAAAAAATGTTTTTGTTTTTATTTACATCATTCCTTGGTTATATTCTCAAAAAAACAGAAACTTTTAAACGTTCAGCAAGCTTTTAAGATTTGTTTATTGCAAAGCACAGGGCTTATTCCACTGTCACTGAATTTGTTCTTAATTTATATTAGAGTGCAGTGTGTTCTTATGAGGAGAAAGCATTGCTTATAACAAGTTCAGACTTTTTTGAAGGATGCTATATAAGTGTGAATAGAAGATACTTAATTCCTGCATCACTTTTAAGCAAAACGGATCTATAGAAATGAAAGGTGGAAGTATTTAGTAGGAGTAGAGTAGCACTATTTTTTTCTTCCCGACTTTCACAAGTAGGGGTATCCCTAGAGTGAACTTTCATTTTTACTTTTGTCATAATAGTTTCTAAACTTGAGAAATTGACCTTTGAGGCCCCTTCCAGCCCTAACCATTCTATGATTCTTTTATTTATTGCATTATAAATCTGTTGTTTGCTTACGCAGAAATCTTGTTCTGTTCCTCACTGTTTCATTTACATACTCCCCGAGGAAAACTTCTTTGTTGAAACTGTCCCTTATTCAAACGTAATCTCAGTTTATATAGCCAGACACATGAAGGAAATGCTGGAGATCAGCAAAACTTCTGACAGAGATGGTTTATGACACTAAGACTGGTGGGAGAAAAGACAGTTCTGTTGTCCTGAGTTTGGCTCCTCACATTGAGCTTTCATGTGTAGGCAGCATAGCAGAGAGTATTTAAGGTTTAAGCTACAGCCTATGTGACATACAAGTTTGTCAGGCTGATACTGCTGTTTGAGTTTCTGCTGCAGTCTTTCAGTGTTAGTGGATGAACATGGACATGCCTTTTTTGTTTTGTATTTGAATTATACTGTGTGAACCATCCCTGTTGTACTGCTTAGGCAGTAAATACAGAAGATCAACTCAGTTAAATCTAGATTGGACTGTTTTATGCATGTCTGTTACCTGCCAGCTTAGAAATAGAAATTGGGCACAATCAATCTATTATTATTCATTTTACTCTTGATTTTCTCACTGCATTTAAAAAAACAAACAAACAATGAAAAACTCCACAAATTTAAGTATAAATCTTGCTTCATAATTGTTAAAACTGACCTAACAAATGGTTTTTAAAAAGCAAATGGTTTGGGATTCTAAAAGATTAAATAAGGTGAGCTTCATGGATATCTGCTGAAACTGTCACTGAAAGGATCACAGTCAAGATCCATAGATGCTCTGTACTGATAACTACTATGGTTTAAATAGATTTATGGTTTTTTTAGCTGCTTTGATCTTAGTAGAGTTGATTTACTTTATAGTAGAAAAGGAGCTGGCCAGACATTTTTCCCCTATTTCATAAACCCTCTGCCATTCTTGCTCCTAAATGGAAACAGTTGAGACAAGGTATGATAGTGCTTCCTTCTCATCCTTCTGGAACTCCAAATAAATTTAGTTTAACAAAGACAGGATGTTTAAAGTACTAGAGGGAAGTTCTTTATTTCAGTGATCTATAACTTTACTGATGATAATGCACAGAAGGAGTAAGTTCAGAAGTAGTGTCAGTCTAAACAGAGATTACCAGATAACTGAGTGTCCAAGTAACAGGCATTAGGATTTTATCACAAAATAATTGAAAGTACAGGTATGTTCATCCAATACCAGCAGGCCTAGAAATGCATGGCAAGCTTTAAATATTTTCTGCATGCTAAATGAGTTAACATTACTTCAAATGGAAGATTTTCTATTTCTTCTGCTTTCAGTTAAACTTTGCTAGTGTATTCTGAAGTGACCTTTGGTTATATGGCAAATCAAAATTCTGTCTTATCCCATAGGTAAACAATAGTCTTTAGCATAATGTTTACCAAAGTTCATCGATTTTATAAAGGAAACAATTTTTTCAGGTTAGAAACTTAGACAAAAGACAGAACCTGTTTGGTTTTTTTTTTCTATTCCACATACTGTCAAAATCTAGTGTTAGTAAGCTGGCTAGCATTTCTGAGAAAAGAATCAAATTGGTTTTAGTCTTGTCTCAGTGTCTTCTGCCACTGAACTGCTGAATGCTGCAGTGGCTGTAATGATAAATAAGATGATACTTGAAGTGGAAGAAAATAATTGTTTAGACCCTTTTCTTGCATTTACCATAGTGCTTCTTCCCCCTCTGGGTTTGTGCAGTTTAATTTGCCATTGATTCTTTAATGATTATAATGTCATGGAGGAGCCAGTGTTTGTCTTCATTGTGCACTCTGAGCAGTGTATTGGATCCGTATCTTTTTTTTGCACATTCTGGTGTAAATCTGCAGTCATTTGATATGGAGTTAAGTGAAGTCTCAGTCCAGCTGAAGTTTATGTGGTGAGTACATTCTTCTTCTGTCACTGACAACATCTAATTAGTGCCAGTCTATATTCAGCAACATTAGTTTTGTGTTTCGGACACTGAAAAACTAATTGCAGAGGACCAAACACCGAAACATTTAGCTCATTTACCATAGTAAAAAAGTTAAATGTTATGACACTGAGAAATTTGTATATGAATAGAAGTTCTAGGTCCATGTGGCAGATAATTCATGGGCTTTTAGTAGGCCCGAAGGGGAGCAGTGATTTAAATTGCCAGATGAATTCCTTTGGTTGTGATAGTTTTCTGTGGATTTCTTGCACTATAGTGAAGTACTTGGATTGCGAGACCATGGCAGCAGACTTTGATAAGAAAGATCTTATTTCTCTTCTGCAGGACTCCTGTCTGAAAACTGTTTCCCTTCTGATGACATCTTTGTCTGCTTTATCTTACCTGTGATCAGAGTTACTATTTCAGAAGAAAGCTCTATACTCTGAATATAGAGAATTAGCCACCTATTCAGGATTGTTTTCAAACATTATCTGCAAGAATTGCTTTCTAAATTGTAGACTAAAAATATTTGTTTTCATATTGTAGTTAATTGGTTTCATTAAAGCTAACTTCACTCATCTTTTCCTCTTAAGAATGATGTTTTTAATAACTGAAATAATTTCTGGTTTTAGAGTTAAATAATATATTTCAAACATAAACCACAAACAGAATTAGAAGATAGAAAAGGTTTTAACAAACAAGCTGGGCAGCATGTTTTGTTGATTGACACTATTAATATTTAACTTGTTTGTGCATGTTTGAACATCCAAAAGTATCAGATGACACTGAATATTCCCAGTAATGATGCAAATTTTCTATCTGCAGTCATGAAATATATATTAGTTTACAGCTGAAAAGTCTTTGTCACAGCAGAGTAAAAAAATGACTGATGGCACTGTAGCCTTTTCCATTGTAACAGTTCTGTCTGCTGGCATTTATGCAATACAGGAGTCATAATCCTAACTGTTCATGTTTAGGCATACATTCTTAAGTATAAGGGGAACAAGCATGAGGAGAGAGAAATGAGAAGTGCAGTTGTAATATTATCAAGGCTTAGCCTATTTATTGCTGAGCCTACAGCTTCATGTGTCAACCTGCTTCGCTTTTACAGTTGTATTTGACGCTCTCTATTGGTTAGGGTCAGGCAATTGTGAGCATCTAGCAACTTGACAGACATTTACAATAGTGTCTCCTTTGTCATCTCGAACTTGACGTGAACCCCAGATACTATGCAATATATTGTAGACTTCAGTCACACACAATTTGGTTTATGTTGAGATAAAAGGCCCTTATAAAAACCAGACAAACTCCAAAGCAATACATTGGACCCATTTATTTATATAGATTGTGTGATTTAAAGAAAAGATATAGTCTGGAAAACATTTATTCTTTTTAGAAACCTATGGAGGGAAGGTGTTTTGAACAGATTGGTATGCTGTAAAGAAGGCCTGAGGAATTCTGGCAAAGTCCCTACTAACATAATTGAAGTATAATAAACTAGCAAGATGAGCAGAGATTTTATTCAACAATAGTAGAGTTCTGACTACTTCTCAACCTACAGTTGTGGTGGTCAGAAAATTTAGTGTAAAAGTCACTTTTTGATTGAAAAGATTTTCTTCTTCATAAGGTTCCATTTTCCTGCCAGTCAGGTGAAAATTTTCTGCCCTTAAGGACACAGTACTCACAAGGAAGTTACTTTAACTGTTTGTTATTACTGGGTAAAATGATCCCTATTCCTCATTCAGCAAAACACCATGTCATAACAAGAGCACTAGTATAAGGTTTTAGGTCTGCTTGTATAGAAAGATGACTCGTGTTGAAACGTTTTCAACTTAGGCAGGTGTTTTAAGTATTTCCTTGACCTGTAATGGATTAAACTTGTGCTAAATTATCTTGCTAAACTGAGCAATTATTAAATAACTTGGGTTACTTGACCCAAACACATGCAGGACTTCAAGATATAAATTTGCACTATGGAGCTCCTCATATCTCCCTATAAAATCTCCCTCGGGGTTGTCTCTTCTGCATGAGTAGTTACTATTCTGGTTGTGGTTTACAACTTATTGATAGAAAATTTAACATTATTTTAATAGATAAAACCATATGGAAGCCAGCATACTTTGTAGAGTTATACTGGGCAAAAACTATTTGGAAGCACCTTAAATTTATCATTAATTTGTGTGTACTTCCATTATGTATTGCAGGTAACATTTACATTAGTGCTGCTGAGCTGGTGTAATGCAAGGAAGGACACATCATGAAATGGAAACATTATCCTTTTTTGGTCATAGTAGCTGTATTCAGCCTTTCCAGATGCCATCAGTTACTGGGTCAGCTCATTCCAGGTAGGTACTCTCTATTTACACATAAATGTTCATTATTTTATTAATTGGCTTTATGTTGTCCATGTAAATATGTGCATTTGTATACCCAAAGTTCTCTGTGTATTAATGTATGGGGAGTGTGTGTGTGGAGTTAAGACATATATGGGCGTATCTACATATTTTAAACAAAGAATTTAGTAAGTAAAGTATTGACTGTGCTGCAGTGAGTTGCTTTTTTCAATTGCAAAGGAAAATACAGAGGAGGAGTGGCCTGAAAATAGCTGTATAAAAAGGTTAAGGTGGCTATTAAAGCATTCCTTTGATTAGCAGTATTGGTAGGAGGAAGAAATAGTGCAGAAAGAGACTTAAATATCAAAGAGAATATGAAGTCTATAAAGAACTTTCCTGAAGAAGGATGAAAATAACAGCAACTGTGAAATAGCTGAAATTCAGTGTTTTCAAGTGAAGTCCTAGAGATTTGGGATCATCCTGGTGCTTGTGTATGGCAAGGTTTACAAGCACAGGGAGGAGTAGTAAGCATATATCAAAATGGCAAGATACTATCCAACTTGAAAGAGAAAGTGGTGGTAAATTAGGTATACCTGTATCACTTCAATGAACAGTAGATTCTTATTGAAGTATCACCCAGGAAGCAAAATCTTTTTGTTATCTTAGGGTTTTTTAATAGTAAGTCTGTAAAAACAGCATCTGTGTCGTTCTGAATCATCTTCAATGTTTGTTAGGAAAAACCCAAACTTTGATCAATACTCCTAATAACAAACAATTCCAGTAAAATGTAAGAAAACATGATAGACATTACAAAATAGAAAGAAACGTACAGAGTTTGGTGGTTACTTTTTCTGCTTTGCATCTTAATAATAACATGCTACTGGCTGGATTTCTTAGTTGGCTATATTGAGCATGCACAATTTTGTGGCTCTACAGTTCTTCCCTATATATCTGTGGGCAACTAGTTCACATACAGACTACTGAATTAAAAGAGAAAGCAAAAGGTTGTTTTCCTCGAGAGTTTGTTGGGATATAAGGAATGGTGGTTCATGGAAAGGAAATAATGAATAGAATTACACACACACACACACACACACACACACACACACACACACACACACACACACACACCAGTTTTGTTGGTTTGAGATGTGTTATCTGGGAGATCAAAAAGATGATGGAATATGAGAATATGCAAGTTAAAATTTTAATATTAAAAGTTTGACCTTGGACTTCAAACACAATTTCAAAACAATTTAGCTGTTGCAAAGACATCCACCAGCCTTTTAAAAAGGAACACTTCCTGCAGATCCAAATGTATTTGTGTGATAGCTGCCGTCATCCCCTTGCATTGGTTCCAATTTTGTCATAGTATTGTAGACTCTAGTAAAAAGGCTGTTTCCATTGTATTACTTTTTCTATCAAATTTGTTTCAGAATAAAATCACAGGTGGCATTTTGATTTTGTCCCTGCTTTGTAATTTTCATCACAGACCTCAGACTTGAGCCAAGAGATTACTATACTTGGCCAGACATCAGCATGCTCAGCCTCGCTGGCAGGGTGCCAGAAGTGTGATTATCACAAAAGATCAAATAAAGCAGGATTTTTTTTTTTCCCTTAAGCAGTTCATCCCATTCATTTTGCTCTTTCATGTCTTTTCCTTACAACGGCATGTCTCTCTTTTAATTTTTTTTTTTTTTTTTTTAATGTGCAGAATGAGAGACCTGTGCAAAATCTCTATCCTTTTCCTCTATTTAATGGAGGGATAGAGAAAGAAATAACAGTTCTTTGGAATTTTTCTGTATCCATAAAAATTAATAGATAATAATATTACTTTTTCTGTACATTGCTAAAAGCACCAAGAAGCTGAATTATCTGTGATCATCATGATACTGAATTAATTATTTCAGTAAAAAGCATGATTTCAAAATAAATTGAGATTATTTTTAGGCCATGTTATTAGAAACCTCTAAAAAAAGGAAATGTTATGTTTTCTTAAAAATCTTTCCAGCTTATTGAATATAGCTAGTATAGCTGAGTATAGCTTTTCATATTAAACTAAAGCTATCAGAATTGTGTGAAAGCTTACCTTCAGAGCTGGAATTCTTAAATTCAGTAAAACCTGATGAATTTTAATGGTGGTATTATAACTTTGAAACATTTATTGTAGTTTTTTCTGAATCTTTTAATATATTCTTGTTGAGTCTCATTCTTTTGCATGTGGGGTCCACAGGGAAGTACTGTCTCCCCTTCTTTATTAAAATCAAGGCTGAGCCTTTCTTCTTATGTCATTACATCTTACCTCTAATTCACATATAAAATACACTTGCAATTCAACTATGTCTGCCTCCTGAGGCATAAAGTATCTCTGCCTTGGCACATCTTTATTTAATCAGAGGTTGAACATTATCTGGGAAAGAGGTAGTTTTTTTTTTTTCTTCTTCTTTCCAGTTGCTCTGCATATTTAAAAGCTGGATAACTTGATAGTTGATTTTAAAGCACAGTGATCTAAGAAAACATGGCATTAACTAATGTTGACTAGTTAATATTAGAGCTCAATGTATGCATCTAAACCTATGTTTTCATTTAAGTTATGAAAGTGTTTTAAACTTACCAGTTACTACCCTCTCAAAAAAAAAAATAGAAATATAAATCTGTCAGCAGAATATTTTAATAAATTAAGCTGAGATTTTTTTTTTTTCACATCAGTAGAAGTGAGTGCAAGCTTTCAGATTTGTGGTCTGTTAATTAAGGCAGTAGCTTGGGATCAGGTCCTTTCACAGGGAGTATTGAGGAAGTGCCCTTCATCTGAACTGAAGCAGATGCCAGATATGTGGAATCTCATCAATCCCTGAGCTTTACAGATATATCTGAACAAAGAAGGCATTGTAAAACCAGAATTTGAATGCTCCTGATAGATTATTAATAGATATTTGTAACAATTCTCTGTAGATCTTGAAGAGGATGAGAAAACCTTTGTACTCAGATTTTTGAGAAATGATAGAAGTGTTTTGCAAGTGCTGTCTCTCAGCACTTGCCTGATGTTGCATTAGAAAGCCTGATAACAAAATAAATTATTTTGGTAACAAAATTATTTGGTGGTTTTGGTTGTGGTTTTTTTTAAGTCACTGTTTACTTTTCAATACTCAACTTGTTTTAGTGAAAACTAAAAGTTTTTTAGTGAAAACAATATTTATTGTTTTCCCTTGTCACCTGCTTGCCGAACTACTGTATCTGTTGATTGAATATGATACGTTGGGTTTGTGTGTGTGGTTGATACATTCTGATGAGAAATTATATATTCCTCTGGTTTCCTTGCAGCCTGTTAAGGTACCTTGAAAAAATGATTCCTAGGAATGAAAGATGTTAATTTGCTGCTTCATAAAGAAGATCAGTGTCTTGTATAATGCAATGTGCATTGATTCATTCTTCTATACTTCTTAAGTGCCTGAGTGAATTTTCAATCAAATATCCAAAATGAATCTCTCAATGATCTGCATAAGATATTAAATAGTTCAGGTGAAGAAGTTAGCTACTTTTGTAGTTATGCATTTTTTTTTTTTTTTCAATAATAATGTTTAAAAGATAAATGTTCAGTTAAACCAAACCCATCCCATAACTTAACTGTTGACTGTCTTTTGGCACAGGCTCAGGAGCAGTGAAAATTGGATGCTCAAATTCCATGTAAGCCCCTGATTGTGAAGCTGTAAAGGAAGAGTGAAAACTCGCTGAGATACTGAAATTAAGTGACCTGTACTCCCTTGACATTTCTCAAAGAGTATTAAATTTAAATTCCTTCTCTTGGGACGTACTTAAGGATAGTTTGCACCCTTTCTGGGCAGCTGACCCAACAATTGAGGTCATATTTTAAAAGGATATGGTAGTTTGGTTGGTTATAATTTTGTATTGTTTTAAAGTGCAGTGATATTCATAACTATTTTGTGATAAACTATTCAGTATTTCAGAACACCTGAACAGGAAAGCCTGGTTTGTAGCACACAGGGGAAATAAGGGCAAGAATAGAAGCCAAAAAATTCTAAACTTACATAAAGCTATGCCTTCTCAGTAACAGAGCTTTAAGTCCCAGGAGAGTTAACTATAAAGATAGAAAGACATGATTTAAAAGGGTCAGATTTTTTGATATAGGTCCCCCTATTCCATGCAGATTCCACTTTTTTGTTGTTGTTGCTGAATCTGAGCTCAAATGAAGATAACATTTAGATATTTCCAATTAAAGACATATGTACAAATATCAGACTGGAAGTGTGTAGCTCTGATGTAGGAACGCTCATATAATAATGGAAAGATATAGATTAGAAGACACATGGAGGTAATTTAGCCTGGTTTGGTTTTTTTAATCAGAACTGTACTATCTCTGGAGTTAAACCAGTTGCACAGGACCATGTCCATCCATTTTCTAAGCACCTTCAGTGTGCTTAGAGCCAGATGGAACTTTTTGTATTGCAATTTGTGACCTTTGTGTCTTGTCCTTTCACTGTGCACTTCTGATGGCAGTCTGGCTCTCACTTCTGCAGTAATTTCTTTAAGGTAGTTGAAGACTGTAATTAGACCACTACCTTAGACCTCCCTATGCTAAACCAAACCATCTTTTTTAGCTTCTTTCAGTATGTCATATGCTCCAGCCCCCCGAGGCTGTCCTCCAGACACTCTCCTATTGTTCTTTTTCTCTCTTGGAGTGAGTGGCCCAAAACTAGATGTACTCTTCTGCATGCAGACTTGTGTATGGCAAGTGGAGGCAATTAATTACCCCTTGACCTGCTGGTTATGCTGACGTTAAAGTATGTCAGTATGTTAGTATCTTCCCTGGGTCAAGACCACATTCAAATTACCAGTCTAAATTCAACTTATGATCCAGGACCATGGATTTGTCTCTGTCATGTTCTTCACTTTCCATTATACAACTTCTACTATAGCAAGTATCATCTTGGATGTACTGTTCTGTTGACAAACCACAGTGGTGAGTAAAACCAGATTTTGGTGCACGTTATCTGATAATTTTGTTGTCACAGGCTTTATGAAGCGTCACTAGGCCATGAATTATGTTTTTGTGATTCTGATTTAATATACTGTGACAAATGCATCCGTAAAGGGTTGTGTAGCAAGGGATGATGATTTAATGTATTGTTTGCAGTTGTGAGTGCCATGAAGTTTGTAGATTGGGTATTCAAGGTCAGATTTGGAGAGCATAGAAGGCAGTTCAGGCCTTGCTAGGGTCAAGGAACATGTGGAAAGATGTGTTTCTGTCTTCCACATCCAATTAACTCAAAGCAGACAGAAAATATGCTTCCATTTAGGAAAAAAAACCAACCAACCCAAGCCTCAAATCAAACCTCACATTTTAGTTAGCCAGCCCCTACAAAGAGGGGGCTGAATTTAGACAGGGGGAAAAAAAAAAAAAAAAGGTAAAAACTGACATCTGGGCTCTTGTAAAGGCCATGTTTGTGTTCATGACTCTTCCTTCTCTCCTATCCCTGCAATGTATGTACAACATACTGTAACCTCTTATAGAGAGGAAACAGTACCAAACTGTTTTGATTTGACCACTATATATTTGTATGCACGTTGTAAGTATTCATAACATAATTGTTAGTAACTCTTACTACTGAAAAGTAACTTTGCCTCATAAAGTATTCAGCCTTCTTTGAAGTGCATATGACATCTTTGCAAAATATTTTAAAAATATTTGTCACTGATTTATATTTCTGTATCCTCACATTTATGAGTTAATGCTAGATCACATTCTGTTATGATACAATGGTTTTATTAGCAAGGAAACATTATGATGTTTCCATGGCATGATAGAACCATGGATAATTTTCCATTATGACTCTATAAACCAAATTACTTAACACAAAAGATAATTTCTTGTTATCAGAAAATGGAAACTGTGTAGTAAATTTTGTATGCTGTTCTCAGTTACTTACATAATGATCATGCAGTTTATCTAGTTATCCAACCCTGGTGATAGAAATAAAAAAACATAGCTGTCTTTGTCTTAATTTACAATATTGTGACTAAGATTGTTCTTGACTCTATCAGATATATATTAGCTGATTTTTACAGTCTTATCATTTACCCATCTTTTTTTTTACATGGATTGACATAAATACATTTTCAAACTACTTGGATTGTTTCACATTATTTGGCTTTATAGTATGACCTTAAGTCTTCTCTGTTGTTTTCTTTTGTTTTAGCTTGTTTTTTCTGATTTATTTTTTTTTTACCAACTTCTTTTCCTCCTTGAGAGGGTGGCAAAAGTTATTATTAGAACTGTTGTGCTTTGAAAGAGGACATATATTAAAATGGGAAAAAAAAATCCCAGCACGTGCCTTGCCTTCCAGAGATTGTCATGGCTGTACACTGAGATCTTAATAAATTAAAAGATTGCCAGCTGTACTTCAATTCACGGTTTTTCTATTAGCCTTTAAAAAGAAATAAATAAAGTACGATGATTTATTTAATATTCTCAATAGCTGGAGACAAACTGAGAGGCAGAGTCAGCTGCAAGACACTTAATGAAAAAATCCCTATTTTTAATCTAGCTGTAGAAGACACAACTCTTCTGCTTTGATGATTTGGCCTTTGTGATGAACCTGGCTGGAAAACCACATGTGCTGCACCATCTTCCTAATTAAGTCATCAGAATGCACTGGAGCAAACTGAGTGACTTGTGTAGATCAGCATAAGTAATTTTAGTTCCTCTATTGCTTGGTTAATAGAAAGTGGCACTATTCTACATTATGACTGATAGGGGTTAGATGCTACAGCTGCTATTGCTGTGCCTGCAGGAAGATGCCTTTATAAACTGTTTCTCCGTGTGTATGTAAGAAGGCACACTTTGCTTTGTTGCCTTTTCTTTTACTTCTGGAGAATGTAATCCTACAGGTGTTTCTTTGTTGTTTAGTTGTGTTGGTTTGGTTTTGGTTTGGTTTGGTTTTTTTCCATTCAGGAATCCTCTGCCTGTGATTTTCCTTTAAAGAATATTCTACTTATTTTGGATGTACTGACAGATCATTCACCAAAACTGATCTCAAAAGTAAGCTTTTGGGAGGGCTGACCATTAAAAAAACATCAGAAGGAAAAAATCAACAATGACATCTTTGGTCACAAAAACGTTTGAGTATATATAATGAGGAGGGTATAATTTTTCTGATACGGCCTTGGTTTGCCACAGCTAAAGATTTGGCAAAAGTGCAGACCAGATTATGAATCTTTTGCTGGTAAACTTGTTGGTAAATACTCATTTCTTGCTTCACAAATAGTCTTACTTGAAGCTCTAAAGTTCTTGGACACAAAAATATGCCAGTTATGGGAATGGCATAATCAGATCTTGAGTATTTATCAACTTATTGTAAGCTTGTGTTGACAAATCTTTCCAAGTTCATGTAGCTCTGTACTGTAGAGACATTTGCATACTATAAGAATGCATTTGCCTGATTTCTTCTATAAAGATCATGTCATAAATGCTATGTATTTGTAGATAATACCAATAGTATTTTCACCAGAATATATCTTTACCTTAATTCGTCAGTTATCCTGAGAATATGTGGTTAGAAAAGTAGACAAATTTAATCTAATGTAGAGCTTTAAAGCATTTTAATGTCTTTAATAACAATTATAAAACTAATTTCAGTCATATCAGTGAAAGAATGTAACAATTTACAAGTATGTTATCACATTTTGACTAAAGGGGTTACTAAAGACACATCTACACTTGCTAATTTATTTTCAGTGCTGTTACATAGAGTGTCTAGAGATGCTTTACTAAATATTTTAATGTGTGAAACATATTTGCACAGTTTCTGCCCTGACAAAGATTGATTTATATGCACCTGTATCTGCATATGCAGAAACAATATCCTTTTGTCACAGACTGCCACCTTACTTTTGTACAAATTAAAAAGAAAATTACTGTCTTTTGTCTAATTTGACTTTTAAATCCAAGTGGAACTGGTGAAAGCAATCAAGTCATACCTTAGGCTTTCTTTCTTGACATTAAGTATTGAGTTAGATTGACCATAACATTATTCTAAGTATTTATACTGTATCTGAGATGGTGTTATCAGTACAGCAATGTGTAACTGACTGGTTGCTGTCGTCTTTATACCAACATTTTTATAGTGTTTTATAAATGTTTACAAACATTTTGTCTATGGTTTAAAAATAACCACCTATTATTTTGACCCAGAGAGAAAATAACTTATGATCTATATTCAGAGGAGTCACTATTTTATATCTGATAAATTAAACAGTATGAGACTTCAGGTACCATGACTTTCAACTCTCCCTCCTCTATTGTATTAAAACAAAGAAACACCTATCCTTCATAAGTGTTTTTTTACTCCAGGTGTTGTTACAGGCTACCAGGAAGATAAAAGAAACCTAAAAGTTCTGCAGAGCACATCTGGTTAGCTTTTTACTCTTAAGTTTCAATGTTCAGACATTCTTTAAATTACATTTTGGGTGTGGTTTTTGTCTTTGTCTTTTTTTTTTTTTTTTTTTTTTTTTCTCACCCTAATGTTACCCAAAAGGGAAAAAAAAAGTTTTCTGTTTAGAATTTTTTTTTAAAATAAGATCA